>BQNB010126182.1:0-19641 GCA_026074375.1 Tanacetum coccineum
ACCCCTCTAGTGTAAATAGGCAATTTAATCTCATCCATTTAATGAGATGAAGATGGAGGGTGGGGATGAGTCCCCCGGTATTCAAGAAAACTTTGGTTTCCAAATGAACCTAAATCTAATATAATATGTGGTTCTTGAAATATCTCGTCTACTTCCTTTATGCAGCGAGGTTTGCAACCCGCGTGCTGTCGCGGAGCGCGCGAGACTATTTTTGCAACGGACCAATACCGCCAAGTACTATTTTTCAGCGATTGGGACTCACCTTGCAACGAACCGATAACCCTAAAGACTATTTCCGTAAACATTTTAAAATATATATTTAACTTTAACATTTCTTATAAAATCGCACGTAGTCAGAACCATTGCATTATTGGGCTCGTTTTCTTCGCAATTCGGCGATCTTTTCAACGACATTTTTTTTCGAATGAATCGATAGATATGCGCTCCATAATTGACGAATAAAATTTATTTTATTGAAAAGTCGTAACTAGATGAAAGTTGAGGGTGCGCTTTGAAAATTGAGTTTTAAAAAATATGAAAGAAAAGCGTAAATAGGTTAAAGTTCAGGGTGCGTTTTGGAATTTCGGTTTTTTAAATATATATTAAAATTCAATATTTTTTATAAAATCATACGCATGTCAGAAGCGGTGCAATATTGGGCTTGTTTTGTTCGCAATTCGATGATCTTTTCAATGACATTTTTTCCGAATGAATCGGTAGATATGCACTCCATATTTGATAAACAAAGTTTGTTATATAAAAAAAATTGTAAATAGGTTAAAGTTCAGGGTGCGTTTTGAAAATATAAAAAAAATCTCGAGATGCTTGCGTGGGGAATATTTTATTCCCTTGACACTGTGGCGATCTTTTCAACGACATTTTTTTCCGAATGAATCGATAGATATGCGCTCCGTAATTGACGAATAAAGTTTATTTTACTGAAAAGTCGTAAGTAGATGAAAGTTAAGGTTGCGCTTTGAAAATTCAGTTTTAAAAAATATGAAAGAAAAGCGTAAATAGGTTAAAGTTCAGGGTGTGTTTTGGAATTTTGGTTTTTTAAATATATATTAAAATTCAACATTTTTTATAAAATCGTATGCATGTCAGGAGCGGTGCAATATTGGGCTCGTTTTGTTCGCAATTCGACGATCTTTTCAATGACATTTTTTTCCATGCGCTCCATATTTGATAAACAAAGTTTGTTATATAAAAAAGTCGTAAATAGGTTACAGTTCAGAGTGCGTTTTGAAAATATATAAAAAAAGCTCGAGATACGTGCGTGGAGGAATATTTTATTCCCTTGACACTGTTGATGAGCATACTGCTCTTTTATATATATTTATAATTATAACTAGGACACTAGTAGCTTGGTCAAATATTCATCGCTCGCTGCTTTAGATTCATAATATTTATCACCAAGAGGCAATAAATTATCTTTTAGGAAACTATTATTATTACTTATATTCATGGTTCTAAAAGACGTGTCATTACGCGCTAAGGTCTCGCAAAGGCGCAAGGCGTGACTTTCACGCTACGCAATAGGCCAGGGCTTATGCTTAAGGCTTGACGTGAGATGAGGAGTGGAAAAACGTGATAAGGCGCGATAAAGTGTGATGCGTTGAGGCTTTTTTGAATTCAATTTCGATAAAAATCGTTTTTTATTATAGTTGTAGGATATCAAACATACAATCAAAGATGAGTAAATGAGAAGAAAATTCTAGGGAGAGAAAGAGGAGGTTGGAACACTTAGTGAGAGTAAGAAAATGTATTATGAAATGAACCAACCACCCTCCCCAAGGCATGGAGAGGGTATATATACCCTTACAAGAGTCGGTCAACACAAGGGGTATCTTATGTTGACCCGGTTAGCATAGCTAGTTTCCAAATATTATACTACGAGCTACTTAACGATATTTTGGAAGTGACCGAGACTTTCCCTAAGGGAGGTCACTCCAATTTATAAAATCTTAAGCTTAGCATTCTATGAATGTCTTCAGTCATAGCTCGTAGTCTTGAGTTCTTAATCATTATCTTGTGAATGTGAAGTAGTGATCTTTAGACTTTAGGCTTGAGCTTGTTCCTTTAGCTTGACTTGTATGTGATCTTGAGCTTTTTGAGATCATCAACCAAGCATAATACTTTTCACCATCTTGTAATCTTTTCCTTTTTGTGATCTTTTGACTTTCGGATCGACATGCTCATACCTTTATTTGTCTTGAAAGCTTGAATATTCATCTTTCTTGAAATTCTTTAACTTTAATACTTCATCACTTCAAGGAAGACGTGCGGTATCAGAGTAGCGGAAGTCTGTTGAAACTTGTACTTGAGCTTTCATAATATTTTTACATATGTCGGTCGGGTATGAGCATGTGGCATTGACTTTGACTCATCGGGACTGATGCTTCACCACCATAGGATTGATCTGCAAACAAACAGTTAGCAATAAAGCTTGTGGACGAATATGGCTTTGTCATTCGACCATGTTTGGTTAGATCAACCTTTGGTTTTATGAGTATCGACCTGTGATAAGGTAGATTTATCTTTAAAAATGAATCTCCTTGATAGGATTTCTAGCTTGTAGTATTGAATTCTCTAATATGTGAGTATCAGATTCATCGTACTTAGCTTGTTCTCAACCAGAAACGAAACTCAAACCAGACAACACTGTAATGAAAGATGAAAACGTTAATATACTATATTCCTGATTGAGTCGTTAATTCGTGTTCAACTTTCCTATGTCCAGATACCTTTGTGAGGCTTTCCATGGACATAAGATTGAAAATTGATTAAGGAAAAGCAGTTGGTGTGTAAAGATGCAAACGGTTTTATAACACACCAACAATTTTATCTTTTTCAAAATTCATTCGTCAATTCATAAGCTGGACCGAATCGATATCCAGTATCACAAGTTTGATCCATGTAGAATCTCACAAGTCACCTACCGCAGAGCTTGTTTGATGTTGGCTCTGGAAGGATTTCCATCGTCACTGTGAATACTTAAGTATCACTCTGATGTTCTGGCAATATCACGAGGATAATGCGTAGGACACTCAAGATATTACTTGGTTTCATAGTGTATGAATAATAACTATATTTTGGATTAGTGTCCTAATGAGATTTATAGATGATCTCTTTATGGCTTTAGACTCGATAGTGCACTTTGGTTTTAATAATCGGAGGCTGGAGCAAACTGACACCTTTTCAATATCAACTAACTCGGAATGAGAAAGTCGATAGAAATGCGTTAATCTCCGTGAGAAATGAAACAAGAGTCTTTTGAGAGACCTTGAGTGGCTAGGGAGGATTGTGCATTGCATCACTGGGTCCATGATGACTATCTTCAATGCTAGACAGCAGCTTAGTGTTTATGATAGCATATGTATTGACTTGGTTTCTGCCTAAGTGTATGGATGACTTCTTTCTTTACACACTTTATCCTTACAATTCTTTTTAATTCTTCAACCCCTTCAATGCTTACCAAGACTTCATCACTAACACCTTGTTGGGTTTGTTCCAGTGCTAGCTCTGTCTCAGTCTGCATTATTCCCTTTTCTCACTTTATTCATTTTTATATCATACCTAAGGACTTTTATTCTATCTAATGGAATGTCCCTGGGTAGATCACTCCGGTTCTGGTTGGATCATGGGAACAAATACCTAATCTTAACCACCTTATAACTCTAATTAATTACATGGTTGGTCTTTGAGTATTTTTCTCACTGCCTTAAAACCATTGAAAAACTCAATCAAGATACTTGTGACATAAGTCAAAACATTTGCACCTTGATTTTTTTTCTTTTTCATAAGTGCCCCTCATCCACACGTGCGTCGATATTCGAAAATGTTTAGCACATGAAGGGTGAAGCCCGCACTTGAGTTCTTAAGATCACATCTTTAGCCATATATTTTAATCACATTTTCTCCCCTTATCAAAAATGTCAAATCTCTTGATATTTTGGATATCAATTGATTCAAATATGTTTGAAAACAGTTTGGAGAAATAAATGTTCTGATTATTAACAAGCCTTATTAGAAACATTTTAATGCACCCCCTCAATTCATGAGGGTATTATATATATATATATATATATAGTGTTGAGTATGTTAATTTGAAAGATTTTTAATTTATTGAAAAAATCTAGAAAATTCGTACTCAACCTCTGTGTATACTTGCCTATTTTTATAAGTCTATACTACATATTCATATTGTTGGGATTTATTGATTTGATGATACAAAAGGATCTAAATCGACATTATAGAATTCTAGAAGATGGAGGATTCTAGAAGACTTGATCCTAAAAAGAATGAAAGAACCTTCAAAATTGAATTTTTTAGGTTTCTTTGAATACAAAATCTTTTGTCTTTGATTGTAAAACCTTGTAGATCCTAGATCATGAGCCACTTGGCTCTGATACTAATTGTGAAGATCGAAGTTGAATATGTTCACAGTCTCCTAATGGATAATGACAAAAAGGGAAAGATGTTACAGAGATGATATGATATTATTTGCAACTTATTAAGTGTGGTGGCATGGCATGGAACAAGATGTTGAAGGCTTTATTGTGTTAAAGAAGTATCAACAAGTTCAAAGGAAATCTTAAGTTAAGGGGAAGATTAGAATCTGTTTGTTTCATTCATGGAAGATCAGATTTGTAGATGTACAAGATGTTCAAGTGCTTAAGTTGAAGACAAAGCTTATTATTCAATAGAGAAAGATTGCTAAAGATTAAGCCACTATGGATCATCTTAGAATCAGTTTAACTTTTTGTTTTGTCATCATCAAATAGGGGAAGATTGTTGAGATTTATTGATTTGATGATACAAAAGAATGAAACAAAAGGGTCTAGTTTGACATTATTGAATTCTAGAAGTTGGAGGATTCTATAAGACTTGCTTAAAAAGATAAAGATCAAGATTAGGAAAGATTTAGTTTCTTAAAACAATTAGATTTTCTTTGTAAGTCTAGATGGACTCTATATATAAAGAGATCCCTAGACATTGTTTGTGTGAGTTTTTAAGGTGTTTTAATCATGTTTTAGGAAAACACCGACAATCTCACCACTTGAGATCGTTCTAGCCCTAAGATCAAAGGTGTATTTGATCCCTATTATAGTTAGGTAACACATTATATCATGATCAAATAGAATTGGGGCTTGTTCGAATGTAAACCTTGTTAATACCATTGTCTTCGTTTTTATTCCGCTGCACAACAACAAACTCTGTTATTATAGATCCTAGATGAGCTTTAAACAATCTTCACAAGTGGTGAATAACAGAGTTTGTTCTGGTACCAATTATGAAGATCATTTAAAACTCGTCTAGGATCTATAATAACAGAGTTTGTTGTTGTGCAGCGGAATTTAAACAAAGACAATGTTATTACAAGGTTTACATTCATACAAGCACCAATTCTATTTGATCATGATAGAACGTGTTACCTAACTGTAACAGGGATCAAAGACACATTTGATCTTAGGGCTAGAACGATCACATTTAGATTGTACAAAGGAGAACGGTTTCAAGTGGTGAGATCGTTGGTGTTTTCCTAAAACATGATTAAAACACACACACACAAACAATGTCTAAGGATCTCTTTATATATAGAGTCCATCTAGAGATACAAAGGAAATCTAATTGTATTGGGAAACTAAATCTTTCCTAATCTTAATTTTATCCTTTTAAGCAAGTCTTCTAGAATCCTCCATCTTCTAGACTTCCATGATGTCGATCTTGATCCTTTTGTATCATCAAATCAATAAATTCTAACATCAGTAATAACCAGAAAGACCTAAGAATTTTCATATCCTCGTTAGAGTCGTAGATGTTGCCTAATCCTTGATTGACTCAATCTTGATGGTATCGATGCGAATGCCTTGACTATCAACAATGTGGCCAACAAATTGCACTTTCAGGAGCTAGAATTCACACTTAGAGAATTTGGCGTACAATTCCTTATTCTTAAGCAATCCCAAGATAAGCCTAAGGTGTTCCTCGTACTCCTTATTTCTACTTGAGCATATAGAGATATCATCGATGAATACTATCACGAACTTATCCAAGTACGGTTTGTACACCCGATTCATAAGATCCATGAATACCTCTGGTGTGTTGATCAAACCAAATGGCATGACCTGAAATCTTGAATTATTCATAACGGGTCCTAAATGCGGTCTTAGAATGTCCTTTTCTCGAACTTTAATTAGTGGTCACTAGTCCTTAGGTCGATTTTTGAGTAAACGCTAGATCCTCATAGTTGATCGAAAATATCATCTATACTAGGTAACGATAATGGTTCTTTACGGTTAGATTGTTTAATTCTTGGCTGTCGGTGCACATCCTGAAGGGTCCATCCTTCTTTTTTTTGACGAACAATATCAGAGCTCCCCAAGGTAAGGAACTTGATCTTACAAATCCTTTTGAGTATACGACATACTATGCTGGAGACGGTCAACTCTCTTTCTCTCAACTCATAACATGCCTCCGAGTCTCAAGTTATCCCGCTCCAACATACCAATCCTATCAAACAACTCTGTTTACTAGCAACTATCGATGCATATCCATCACTCCTATTAGTTTGAAGCGTTAAAGTTTTATCACCTAAAGGTATACGAACAATATTTTTATCACGAATGATTATGGCGTGGTACCTTGTCAACCAATTCATACCAATGATAACGTCGAAACTACCAGGTTCTATAGGATTAAGTCTATACTGAATAGAGGATTTAGAAAACTCAGAATACAATCTCAAATGATAGTACCAACTTCTAGATTCTTTCCATCGGCTAACTCAACAGAGTACTTAGTGTCTACGGTAGATAGGACAATGCCACTTAAAGAGCTAAACTCAGTGGAGGTGAGGCTTCTATCAACTAAGTTCCATGTACTTGCAATAATTTCGTCCTTTGCTTCAACTTCAGGTCCATCAAAAGTTTTGTCGATACGAGAATCTTATAATTTACGTGATTCTAACTCACAAAAAGGTAAGTATATTGAAGCAAATCTCCTAGTTCTCTTGGTTATAATCCAGTTAGAGTGATAAGTATGTTACGTTCTAAGTTCTTACAATCCATAATTATCGTGACTACAAGGAGTAGGATTCGGTCTCTCGGCTAAGGGTGTGGTGTCTCTATATGCTAAGGTTTGAGAAAAAAAAATCTGCTTAGTTATGACGCTTATGAATACGAATATGAATACACGTGACCGGCAGGACTCACGAATACACACGTAAAATATTAATAAAATATGAGTACAATATAATCTTGTTGACAATGTAGAGAAAAGAAAGAAAATATAATGGAAAGTAAGGGTAAATTGACAAAAATTTTATGGTGACTACTCCCAGCATAGCATGGTCCTTTCTGAATTATACATAGGTGATCAGGCTATGCATAATTTAGGAACTAAAGATGATATGCTCATTTCGTCAAACTAGTGTTATGTTTAAAAATCTTATATGGTATGAACGATACAGTTTATAAGGTAGCAAAACGGTTTGTAACAATGAAAACAGGGTAGTTTATATATAACGACACCAGATTTTTGTGTGTGTAAGATAGCAGAAAACATGATATGTTGCGATAGCAAAATAGCTTTCATGGAAATTACGTGACAGTTTATGATGTAACAGTAAGGGGTTTTAAAATATGGTATCGAATAGTTTACGAGCTGACAACCCAAAAATTTATAAAGTGGGAACGTAATAGTTTATAGAAGACACGAATTAGTTCATAAGATGACGACGACATAGTTTATAATTTGACAGCGAAATATTTTTTAAAACGACAACGAAATAATTCATGAGGTGACAATGAAACGGCTTGTAAAATGACTATAAAGTAGTTTATAATAGGGTAGCAAAAGAGTTTATAAATAACTGAAAAAAGGTTATAAGATGGAAATAAATTAGTTCATTAAATGATAGCCAGATAAGCTATTAGGTAATAGTAGGATGATTATAAGAGAATGACAAAATGGTTTATAGAATGGTATCAAAATAGTTTAAAAGGTGTTAGCGAAACGGTTTATAAAATTATGGCAAAAGGGCTTATAAACGACGATGAAATAGGTTAAAAGATGAAAATGATTTAGTTTGTTAAAAATGATTGCAAAAATAGTTTATGAAACGATAGTAGAATAATTTTTAAGATAATGGCAAAAATGGTTTATAGGACGACAATAAAGTGATTAATAAGCTGTTTAGAAAAACGGTTCGTAGACTGACGGAAAGTAGTTTATAAACGACAGTATTTCTGTTTATAAGACGACGCTAGTGTGGTTCATACGACAGCATCCACATAGTTTATACTAGTAAAACAGTTTATAAAATAATGACAAAAGAGTTTATAAACGACGACAAAATAGGTTAAAAGATAAAGACAAGTTAGTTTGTAAAGTGACTGTGAAAGTAGTTATGAGATGGCACTAGAACAGTTTATAAAACGTCGGTGAAACAGTTTATGTTAATGAATTAGTTTATAAGATTCCCACCAAAAATGGTTTATAGGATGACAGGAAAACGGTTTATATAAAATACTAGCGGAATGGTTTACAAGATAATAGTAAAATGGGTTGAAAGGCGCTAGTGGAACGTCTTATATTAATGATAGCAAAATAGTTTATAGGGTGACGACGTAACAGTTTATAAGATGGTAACAAAATGCTTTTATAGAATGGTAGTAAAATGGTTAATACGTGTCAGCAAAATGGTTCGTAGACTGATGGTAAAATAGTTTATAAACTATCTATAAAATAGTTTATGAGGTGACGCTGGAATGGTTTATAAATGATAGTGAAATGGTTTATAAGGTGTTGAAATAAACAAGAAGCTACCAGCTAAACGAGTTGTAAGCTGGCGGTAAAATAGCTTATAACGCGACAGCTACTATGTTTATAAGACGACACTAAAATAGTTCATAAGATAACATCCAATTAGTCTATAACAGTAAAGCGGTTTATAAAATAATAGTGAAATAGATTGTAAAAACGGTAAAGATTTAGGAAGTTCCTTACATAAATTATTAGAGAATGAAAGTGTAATTAACAAAATCATCATGACACAAAATGAACAGATGGTTTAAAAACATCCACACAATACACGAAATTCACAAGGAAGTACTAGGGTAAGACAATCATGGTACGGTTCAATCTACATAGGTTTCTACTAGTACATAGAAATATCTCTTTAAGTATCAACATTATCTCTGACGACCTTGAAGTTTCTCGCGAGCTTTTTACTTTTTCAACTACGGTTCTCAACGTTCAGATAATGGACAACACGCTTGTATGTCCCAATTTTTCCACACTTATAATAGGCATTTTCCGGTTTTCTAATTTGCCCTCACCCAACGGCCTTCTAAGCTTGTTAATAAAACAGGGTTTTCCTACAACTCAAGTCAAGTGGCCAACTCACTCGCAGTTAATTGCACTCCACAGTGCATGGCCAAATGTAGCACAACTACGCTTGATTTAGAAGGTAACTTTCCCTACAATATCCATTTATTGTTATTTTGTGACTAGCAATGTAAGCTCCTCACAACCCCCCCCCCCTCACGACTTTTTGTTGTTTATTTCGTTTTTGGCATTCCTTACCACTTTGTTTCCTAACGTACGACTAAACCATTTAGTTGCTAGCCAAGTGATTCTTATCTCAAAACAAGCAATAGCTTTAATTAGAGTAACACCCCCATATTTTACAATATAGTAGCGAAGCTAATCTGGGAGTATACTGTCATGGAAACAACAATCATCCTCATCGAAAATGACCCAAAAGAGACGTTTGTTCACAAAATACTTATCATTCAATTTAAAATCAGAGTTTTACAAAGGCATACCCAAAATCTTGTTACATACAATGTAATGATAACCAGTTTACCATCTTCGAGTTCACATGCCACTACCTGCAATATATTGCTCAATAACCTGAGATAAACATGCTAAAAAGTCAACACAAAGGTTGAGTGAAATTCATAGGTTTGATATAAATAGTTTGAATATAAATCATAGTGTAATAATTGTACAAACACAATTATTTTGAAAATGGTATTGTTATAATCTTGGGTTACGTTATTATATACCCGTTATTTGTAATAATTGCAACAATCAATTATCATAGTAACAGTGTATTTTAGTGCGTTATTTCGTTGTTGGTCTGTTAGTCTAATAGGTCATGTCTGGTTCTTGTTCCTTGTCCTAAAAGCACAATATCACACTAACAACATTATCATCAAAAGTCAATTAACGACCTTAAAGAGCTCATAATATCAACATATTGAATTAAACATCCCAAAGTCAATTCACGACTTGAAGTCAAAATTTAAACGACCTTGTAGGATTTAGACACTAACGACATTTTATCATCACAAGTCAATTTTAACGCCTTAATTAGAAGAGCTCATACTATCAACATATAACATCCCAAAGTCAAAATTAAAAAACGACTTGAAGCAAATTTAACGACTTATAGGATTATGAACACTAACCAATATCATCAAAAGGTCCAATTTTAACGCTAGAAGAGCTCATATATATCAACATATAACATCCCAAAGTCAATTTAAAATGAACTTTGAAGTCAAAGTTAACGACTAAGGATTATGAACACTAACACATTTATCATCCAAATGAAGTCATTTAAAACGACTTGAAGTCAAATTTAATGACTTGTAGGATTTATAATATTAACACATTAATATCCAAAGTCAATTTAATCACTTAAAGTCAAATTTAATGACTTGTAGGATAGATAACTTAAACAGCAATTGTAATGATATGTCAGGATAACATGTAATTTGGAAAACACTTGTATTCGTAATTTATAGCAGGTATCCCCCTCACAGGTTTATGAAAAGATTGAAATGCGAGACTATGAACTTACTAAGTCTTTGAAAAGTAATCACATTGTTATAAGATAAACGAGTATGTAAAAGAGTTTGTAACAAACATGTATCCCCCTCGCGGGTTTATAAAACATGTAAATGAGTGAGTAAAAGTAGAGTTAAAGAACTTCACTTACAGTCTTTGAAAAGTAATCACATTGTTATAAGATAAACGAGTATATAAAAGAGTTTGTAACAAGCATGTATCCCCCTCGCGGGTTTATAAAACATGTAAATAAGTAAATGCGAGGTTATGAATCTCACCAAGTCTTTGAAAAGTAATCACATTGTTATAAGATAAATGAGTATATAAAAGAGTTTTTAATCAAGCATGTATCCCCCTCGCGGGTTTATAAAGCATGTAAATAAGTAAAAGCGAGGCTATGAATCTCACCTGATAGGTAGATGCAATAAATTTATGAAACCGGACGACCTTATCACAATCTTATCGGGGAATGTTAATATAGAAAAATGATAATAAACAGCCACGTCACGCAACCTGAGTAAATATGTCAAGTCTTAGGAAGATTGTACTTTAGAACTTTGGTTCTAAGAGTTATGAATTTGATTGAAGAGTTTGGAATTATTGTATCACCGTTCGGGCCATCATAATTCAGAAGTCATTCAGTAAACGTTTGAGGAGCTAGGGCACTTTAAATCGTAAACCCAACAACTCAGTCAGAACGTAATACCAAGATGAAACCCCTTAATATGAAGCTCCTTAGTATTGTGGTACAATAGAGATCCGAACATGATTTCTAAAGGCACATTAATGATGAATGATATTATGGTTATAACGTAAGTAGTTTTAAGCGTTTTATTCAATATCTGGAAATGTTAAGCACGACAAGCGTTAATTAAAGTTATGTCTTGTAAGGTTTTAAACATGATTTTATACTTTTTCAAAATGTTACATTTTAGACCCTTGAGTTTGAAAAGTGGCAGAATATACCCTTGGAGTTTGCACTTTTACGAGTTTGGTCCTTTGACTTTAAAAGATATACAAAGTAAACCTTGTACTTTGGAAAGTGACATAATAGACCCCTGTAGTTATAACTTTGATAAAATGACATTTTTAGTCCTTTTAGTTATAAGTTTCTGAAAGTTACGATATATACCCCTTGCATGGATAATATTTACAAAACATGTCCAAATTGCCATGCAAGCTTCTTTTAACATTTCAATAGACATTTATAAGTTATAATAAACTAAAATATGAAGATTTAACGCAACGCAAGTTTAAAATAACGATTCGTTAAGCTAGGAAGCAAAACGGGTCGAATTAGGGTTTCAAAATGAAAACGCGCGGGTTTTAAGCTCAAATTCCTTCAATAATCAATAAAGTGGTTATTTTAACATTAGTTAAGCATGCTAGGATAGATTATAACAACATTTAACCATTATAACATTTAGTTTTAAGAAAAATGCAAAATTAGGGTTTCGGGTGTACGGTTTTGGATCAAAACGGAAAATGAGCATGAATTGAGTTATGAAACTTTAACAAGAGTTTATTTAGGATCATATGAACATTATAAGAGTGTAGTACACGTTAAGAAGATGATGGAGGAGAAACCCTGGGTATTGAGCTTATAGCTTGAAAACCGGTCAAAATGGGGACTTTTAGCTTCGTACGCCTAGAATAAACGTCTCTCGACTCTCGGGGCTTCTTTTCTTGGTTTCTTTTGCTTCACTTCTGCCCTTGGGACTTCTTAGGATCTATTAGAATTCATATTGAGCAAAGTATTGCTGCTATGATGGGTTATAGAGGAGGAAGTGGGGGATGAGTTCAAATGAAGAGTTTATGCCCCTATTATAGTATTTCGAACCTTAGAGGCCAAGGGACACTTTGTGACCAGGTTAGTACATGTATGAGGTATATAGGGTGATGATGAGAAGCTATATGATGTGTTGTTTGAGCTAGAAATTAGGTTTGAGGTGTTAGATGGTCCTTGTGATGTCGCAGCTTAAACAAGAAGAAACCAGAGACCATGTGCAAATTTTAAACTATAAACGATGAAGATATTTATTGTAGAAGGTGTGTAAGCTGCTTAGGAAGGTGAGGTGCTTGTCATGGAGGTGCTTGTTTGCAAAAAGAAAGCTTAAAATGGGTCAAAATGAAAGAACTAGGTTTCGGGTTCATTAGGGCTTATTTAGGGTTTTCAAGCTTGTAATTCATGTACATTTGATCAATAATGATGGATTAATGTTTTTAAGGATTGTATTAAGGATTAATAACAAGAATTGATAGGTGGTTTGGGTTTAAAATGGGCAAAAATGAGTAAACGGGTCCAAAGTTCCAATTAGGGCACAATTAGGGTTTCTTGGATTCAATTTGCATATAGTTGAAGTAAAATGATGAAATGATGATTGTATATGATTGAGAATGTTGTAAATTAAGTTATTACAACTTATTTGAGTATTGGTTTAGGTTTACAATGGATAAAAACGAAGAAACGGGTCATGGTTTAGTATTTTGCTCGGGTTAGGGTTTCTGACTTTTGAATTAGGGTTTTGAGTGTAAAAATGTGTATGAAAGCTTATGAATAGAATAATTAGGGTTTACACATTGTATATTGAGTGTAGTAGCTTGTACACAAGTGATGGTGAAGAAATTAGAATGAAAACGGAGGTAAAACGGCTATTTTAGATGTCATGCTTAATGACTTGTACATTGTGCTTTGAAAACTTGTACTTGACTTGGAGGGAGTTTATATTTCAAATGAAATGTTATATTACTTGTATATATGCTTTAGTAGCTTGTACATTCACTTTAGATATTAACCCTTCATGGAATTAGGGTTTAGAGGTATACGATAACGGTTTAAAGCCCGTTTTGATATAACGTTGTGAATGGTACATTATAGGAATAATGTACTTTGTAATAAGGATATGATGATATTGACTTGACATATTGTGATGTTTGCTTGACATATATGAAGACAGGATGGCCATAGATAGGTTGCGTGAGCTTGTCTACTTTAGTTATGCAAGTTACCTTGCTTAATAAGATATTGACAATGCAAGTAATGTAATAAAGCGAAAAATTTCCCCGTACAATTGTGATCATAGTAAAATAGGTTGATGAAAATTCTTGGGTTGTTATAATGTCTTTTAAAAGGAACTAAAGAAACACACAGCAGATCTTATTTAGAAATATTCTCTGCAGCAAATTCCTGAGTTACCCAAGAAACAGACACCAACAGTTGATCTAGAACAAGAATCAGAGAAAACTCCTTTAGTTATTCTTAAGATTAAAAAGGAACTAGTTGAGAAGCAAAATATGCTAAAGTTTACTATCAAGTCTACAGACAAGGCATCTCTCCAAGAGTATGATCAGAAAAGCGCTCACTACCAGACCATGCATGCTAACAAGTCATTCAACAGAAATACTACTAATCATCGATTGTACCATGATCTCATGGAAGCACTGATAGAGGATGAAAATGCAATGGATAATAGAGTTACTGATACAGTTCAAGACCACAAGAGAAATGAAGCATACTAGTAATCTTTGATATTATACAAGAACTAGAGAGAGAAGTGGGTTGGAAAGTTTCTAGAGAGAGAAAGATGATAATAGTGGATTAAGCTTTCCTCGTTTTCCGAATCGAAAGATATCTTTGCGAGGTGATGCTTTCAACATAACACGATTGCCAACTTGAAGTTCTGAAGGCTTTCGCTTCATATTGGCATAACTTCTTTGTCAATCTCTTGCAGCTTGCAAGTGTTGACGAATTTGCACGATCTTTTCAGTAGTTTCTTGAATTATTTCTGGTCCCGAGATTTAGCTGAATGCCGGAGTGATGTCAAGAAATGATTATGAATTGTAAGAGAGTTGCAAATCATGTTGGATATAAATTTTGGAAATGAACAGATGATGACTAGATACTTAACCGTATAAAGGTAATAATGATGATAAGGAAATTGTTTGTACAAACGAATTTGAAAGAAACTTGTTTGTACAAATGCCATACTTAAGCCCACTCATTTATAATTTGTCATTTACAAACAGAGGCGTCCCAATCCTTGTAATTGAGAATTTATAAATTCATAGTTCGGAGGTTTATAATTTCCTTATTCAAATGAAGAAGCGTCCTAATTCATTTCAATAAGATGATTATAAATCATCTTATTTAAGCATAAAACATGATATCAAAACAGTATTAGGTAGAAGATAAAACTATGAGAAGGATAATGAGACAGTAAATCACATGATACCGATCCACAAATCACATTTGGAGAATTCGGCATACAATTCCTCCCTTCTGAGTAATTTCAAAATTATTTTCAGATGTTCTGCGTGTTCTTCTTTGTTATAAGATTGATAAAATATCATTGATGAACACTTATTTATGAATTTGTCTAAGTATGGTTTACACACCTGATTCATGAGATCCATGAATATGGTAGGCGTGTTAATTAAACCAAATTACTTGAATTTTATAGTGTCCGTATCTCGTTCTGAAAGCAGTCTTAGGAATATCTTCATTCCTTACTCTCAATTTATGATAGTCTGATCTAATCGATTTTTAGTAAATCTTGAACTTGTAAGTGATCGAATAAGTCATTGATTCTGGGGAGAGGTAAGCTTATTCAAATCCCTTGATGTTATAAATATCGTAAAGGATATGAAAGAAAACCGGATATCCCTGGATATATACCTATCGGTTTTTATTATGAAATAAAGATGTAGGTCGAGTTTTGTTTGGTCACTTCGAGGTTGATCAAAGTTTTACGTTGAAAGAATGTTGATGACTTTCTTATCGGCAAACAATGTGGCATGATACTTGGATAATTAATCCATACCAATGATGATGCTGAAATAAGATTAATTTTGAAAGGTAGGTTTTACAAAGTCAGAAGGCGACCCTAGATAACGGTACTATGAAATAGTGAGGTATAAAACAGAATTGTATTATATCGTGAACAACTTGCCTTTATACTTTACATAGTCAAGATTTGACAAGTGTTTTTATTTATACCACACAACCTGTGATTAGGTTCTAACATAGCTATAACTAGGATCTAATCTAGTAATTCGAGGGTCCTTTGGTTCTGCAGTTCCTAGTTTGATGACCTATCTTGTGGTAAATCTGACACTTGATAGTGCAAACTCCTGTGTGATGCAGGGTGCATCTTGTACATAAGGGAAGGTATCCATGGTATCCTTTAGCAGGTTAAGTACTAATAGTTTCTTGTCTTCTATTCTACTAGTGGTGGTTATGATTGTTGTGGTTATTTTGATAGTTGTTGCGATTGTTGGAGTGGTTATTGTTGTTGCGATCATTGGAGTAGTTGTTGTTGTTGTCGGTGGTGTTTCTTTTATCATCAAACTTTCATTTATGGTTATTGGTTTCTTGTACATAGTTGTGTTTCATTACATGCTTTACTAATAGTTTCTTGTCTTCTATTCTACTAGTGGTGGTTATGATTGTTGTGGTTATTTTGATAGTTGTTGCGATTGTTGGAGTGGTTATTGTTGTTGCGATCATTGGAGTTGTTGTTGTTGTTGTCGGTGGTGTTTCTTTTATCATCAAACTTTCATTTATGGTTATTGGTTTCTTGTACATAGTTGTGTTTCATTACATGCTTTATTAACTTTGGGTCCATGGGTAAATAGGCTTCTTCCATTTTCCTAATCTCGGTTTAAAGACAATACTTTTCTATCAAGAGTCTTTTAAATTCAGACCAGATGATCTTATAGGCTTCTTCTATTCCAATAGACTGGGTAAATGAATTCCACCAGAACAAAGCTTCTTTAGTGAGGGTACTAACAGCAAATCTCACTTTGTTCTTCTTGGCACATTTGCTACGAGAAAATATTGATTCAGTCCGTTTAAACCAGCGAATGAGACCAACAGCTCCGTCCGTACCATTAAAGTAGAAAAGTTGGTAACTTGTAAACTTCTTGTAAGCGCATTTCCTTGCTACAAGAGTTTTACCTTTGTTTAAGAGTTTAATTGTTTGTACTTGCCATTATTGCAGCTTGTGCTTCCAGAACTGTGGCAACGCTATGAGCAACTAGTTTCTCGATGGTAGCATGAGTCAGGACTGGTGCTTCAGATGTTGACATCCTTTTGGGAGGCATTCTATCAACATAAGATAACACGTAATAAGAATCCATATAATGATAGTCATATCATAAGTCATTGTATAAAAATTAAAAATTTCATACTTAGTGATATTAAATATCATTGTGTGAGTTCTAACAAGAAATACATATTCCTTGATATTTACATTGTAGGATATAACAGGAAGTTTTGGAATTTAAGATCTTAATATGACGTTCAAACAAGCATTTAACTTATTAGATTCCTCAAGATTAGTTCACTTTCCAGTGGTCGTAGTATGATTTATAATGAGTTATCTAACTTTGCATAGATAAACTCATTGAAGGGATAATCGGGTGGTGGCCTAGTTAATTTATGATGAAGACGGAGATAACAAGAAATGACATATATGATGTTGGTACGGTAAAAGGAATTTTCAGACTTTTATTTATAGATAAGTCATTATCTTACATAACCTAAGATCTGACAGGTGTCCTTAGATAAAAAGCGATAAAGATAAGGTTTCGATCTAGTAGTCTTGGAGTTCATGAAGTGTGTTCCATAAGATTCTTCATATATAGTTGATGGCGACTTGGATTCCACAAGGTCATTTCTTAATCCAGAAATCCTAAAGCGTACAAAAGAAATCAAGTCTCTCTGTCCCATAAGCTTCTTCTGTACGGGCTTCCTAAAGTTTGGCGTTTTCACTTTATCAATAATACCTTTGGCATGAATTATCCAATCATTATCAATACTTCTTTCATTGTGTCTCAATACATATAAAAAGTGGATTCTTCTAAATATTCAGAATGCTTTTCAGTTTGTTTCTCATGGTGTCCATCATGCATCTTAATAAGGTTTTCCCTAATTCATATATCTAAGGTGAGATAGGAGGAATAAGTTTAGAACTGATGTGATGCTAGTATACAGGCTTGCTTCCGAATGAATAATATAATGTCGTTTAAAGAAGAAGATGGGGGATGAATTTGCTTCTTAGATGGTAATAATTCTTTAGGAACAAGAAATATCGAGGATTAAACAGTAGTAAAGGTGGTAATACCAGAGATGGAGTTAAAATAGCTGGTGGAGTAATAGGATCTGGTGGTGGAATAGGTAATTCTTTAGCATAAAATGCTCGTACGTCCTTCAAATACGGATTATTATAGAAAAGTGAGAATGTTGGTGGGATCATAAATTCCTAGAATCTTCTGAAGAGTTAAAAGAAGTGCTTCCCGATGTAGCTGACGAAGCTGAAGTATAGTTATGAATATTCATAGTGGAAAAAGCATTTTCCATATCGAACTCAGATGAAGTGATAGTAGAATGAGGGGACGAAGACATGACTGTAACAATCCAGTATATTATAAGTGATTTATATAATAGGTTTACGATAGTTTATGTATCTTTTTAAGTGTTTGATCAATGCTAACACAAATTATAAAACTGATACAACCAATGAATTAACTAAAACTGATTATGGCCATGAATCCTCTAAACAAACATGGTGACATCAAAGGTGTAGTCCTTTTTTGTAACACCCCCATTTTTTACATATAGTAGCGGAAGCTAATCTGGGGTATTACTTCAAGGTACAACAGTCATAATCATAGAAAACGAATAAAAAAGAGTCGTTTATGAAAATAAGTTATCATTCATTATTTCTTCAGAGTTTTTACAAAAGAGAGGTTTCCAGAATCTAAAATACAACATTTGAATGATAACGGTTTTTCCATCTTCGTGTCCTCGTCACTCCGTGCCATTAGTTACCTGAGATAAAACATGCTAAAAAGTCAACACAAAGGTTAAGTGAAATCCATAGGTTTAAGTAATATAATTTGAATGCAAATGCGATATTTGGGTTACGTTGATATACACCCAGTATTGAAAATATAAATTATTGCCATTAGCTCATGAATCCGATGCCTTAGGTTATAATGATAATATTGCCCCTGCGGGCACCTTTGCCAAAATACCTGCGTGATTTCTAATGATGTGCGATTGGTTACACGTAACTGGGTACACCAACGGGGAGTCCAGCCCAAATAGATCTATTCACATCATTCGCGCTTACTACGGAGAGTAATTAACGGTTCGACTTAAAGGCAAAGCAGTTACTTAGGCAATAGTAAATTGAAATAGCATGTAGAAATAATTGCATTCATGTTTATAGCATGTATCTCCCTCGCGGGTTTATAAAAAGATTGAAATGCGAGGCTATGAACTCACCTGAACAGTTATAGGGAAATTGATAGCTAATGTATAGGGAATGAAAGTAACGGCTTCAACACGGCAATCACAGACAACCTGGGTTAATATATGGCAAGTCTTAGTTTGATTGTATATATAAGTTTTTGGATATCGATGTTGGTTTTGATATAAAAATTATCATAACACCGTTTAGGCCATCATAGATCAGAAGTCATTTAGTAAACGTTTGTGGAGCTAGGGTACTTTAAATCGTAAACCCAACAACTCAGACAGAACGTAATACCAAGTGCGAAAGCCTTTAGAACCGTACACCAGTGCGAAAGTGTAGATGTCTTTCGCCAATTCCTAAATATACTCTTGTTAAAGTTTCATTGCTCAATTCATGTTCATTTTCCGTTTTGATCCAAAACCGTACACCCGAAACCCTAATTTCACATTTTCTTAAAAATAAATGTTATAATGATTAAATATTGTTATGATCTATCCTAGCATGCTTAACTAATGTT
>BQNB010126183.1:6896-19641 GCA_026074375.1 Tanacetum coccineum
CTTCATCATACATCATCTTAAGGTCATCTAAAAACCTTACACTCTTTACATTTGTGATTTTATGTGTATATAATTTTTATATAGTAAATCACCATCTAGGAAACATATTAAGTTGTAAGAGGGATTTTTATACTTAATCATGGTTTGAAATATTTTTTCATATATTATATTGATGTTAAAAACATTTGGAATGAAAGTATATACCTTGTACATGTGTGGATTAATTAATAAAAGTATGTATAAGTTAATGGTTTAAAACTTTACTTATTAAGTTTATAAGTAAAAGAAATGTAAGGACTTGTTATTTTTAGATAAATGATGGACTAAAGGAACTAATACATATGAAACTTGTGGTATATAGTGTTGTAAAGGATTTGTAACAAATTTACTAAACTAGAAACTTATAAAAACAATTTCTATTAACCTTTTAACCAAATGATCCAAACATTCTGCTTTAAATCTGAAAATAAATCATTCGTTTTATATTTTTATGAAATACTACATGTTATGAGGATCGTAAGCGTATAAATAACTCGAAAAACCGAGCTATAACGAAGAAGTTATGCTATTTGCAAGTTATGATAATTAAATATATAAAAGTAATTTTAAAAAAAATCAGCTACTGTTCATTTCAGAAACATTTTGGAAAATATTTTAATTAGATAAAACTTTTAATTACGAAGATGTGCTCGAAAGAATCACTAAAATCAGAGTTAAAACGAATAAGTTATGACTTTTACAAGATTACGACAATTAAATTTATAAAAATAATTTTATAAAGTGAATGAACAGTAAAAATCACTGTTCATCAGAGAGTTTAAAATATTAAAATGTAATATTCTCATATATCTTTTTAATACGAAACCGTGGACATAAAGAACGTACAAAACGGAGTTATACGCAATAATATTTTATACTTGTGCACTATTTCTATGACCTGAAATTGTGTAGTTAGTTATTAATAAAAAAATTACGAAAATTTTAGAATCACTTACGCATATATTTATAAGTGTTTTTAAACTTTTAAATATTCTTTTTACATAGGCGATTGACAACTAGGTTATACGATCATGCAAGTACATATTCGTGGTTATTATCTATCAAAGCGATTTAAATATTATTTCAGCGCAAATACAAACTAGATGGTAATGTAGCTATATTCGAATTATGTATGGTGTTTAGTTATTCAAAGTACTTAGTACTCATACAGGCCTGATAATAATTTAGGTTTGCCTTCGGCTCATATGTGAGATCGTATACATCTCATTGATATCCGTTAATCGTCATTCTCACTCAAGGTGAGTTTATAGCCCCACGTTTTACTTGTTTTACATATACTTTACAACTTTTAGGGTGAGAACATGCTTGTTACTAATTTCATTTACATGATTGGTTTAAATTCATTACATGTGCATTTACAATTCGTTTTACAAACTGGTCTACATACTCAATTATTTATTTTGAAAGGATACATTGCTTGTTTTACTTTATTTTTTAAAACAAGGACATTACTTTACTTATACCCTATATAATAGGATTAAGTTTACGCGGATTGACTGTTAAGACTTCGTGTTGGTAGGCACAGAGTCGTTTAAAATAGATCTATTGGGTGTGATCAACCCGTTTGGGTAATAGAGCTATCCTCGGGACAAACGAACGTTATACCATGTCGGAGTACGAAACTAAAGATAAATTGAGTGTGAACTTTTACAGTGCTCCTTGAATAAGAAGTGGCATTTAACCCAAGCTCCTGAGCCGCAGTTTCATGAACTTAGAGTATTCGTTATTCATTAATTTCTTATACACACTTGAATCATTTACGTTTGCCTTGAATAGATTGGCAATACATATCTTTTGAACAATGGTGTCCAAATTATCCTAACTTTTTTTGACTATTGTATGTGATACAATTATCATACACATCTTTGATTTCCAACATTCATACATACATTTTGGTGAACATTTAAGGATTGAAACAGTCATACATACTCTACAAAACTTTGGTTCAACATTTATACTTATGAAAACCTATGAACTCACCAACTTTATGTTGACACTTTTTAAGCATGTTTTTCTTAGGTGAATTAGATGCTTGGCTTATGTGATGTGGCATTGACGTATTTAAGAAAATCAACGAGATTACTTTTCAAATGACTTATTTAGAGGTCGTTCGCTTATATCTTGTGCTGTTATATTATGAAGTAACGCTCCCGGACGTATTTACGCTGCAACCTAATTTTGAGGTGTTACAAATTGGTATCTAGAGCCAAGGTTATAGAGAACTAGGTTGCATATATTACCTAGACTATAACCATTTTCAACGATCACATTTTCAAAATGATTTTTACGGGACATACACACACAGTTTGTTGCATTAGTTGGTCATACTAGATGCTTACATGATTCATATACATGTTCATATTATAGTACGTAGATTACTATAAGGGTCTTACATAGATATATACATAGATGTGCTTACATTCTTTCACACATACTCTACAATTATTTATATAAGGGTTATTTATATAAATACTAGAACATTTCTTAAGGCAAGGTCGTATTATAAGCTTGTAGGTCCTAAACATCATCAAACATTAATTTACCTTATAGGATACCATTATCCAATTATGCCATGAGGCATTTCATTTTGTCATGACACGTCATTCATACAATGAGTGCATATTCATTTTTACCATACACCATCTTACATCACGTTTATCATCCATACTACACACATCTTGCATGGTTTCATATAAAGACAATTTTTATAAACTTTTTCTCGTGTAGATTATGGATGCACCCGATATTCCCGTCTCTGCTGATTCCTCTGAGGGAAATTTTAGAGATGCAATTGAAATTGGTGTGGATGTTGTCCACCCAGTACCTGTCGCTGTAGATGCTTTTCCAGCAGTGACTATTGTTACGACACTATCCCATCATGGGGAGGCTATTCGAGGCATTCATGAGCATTTGCAAGGGGTGCCCATCGAGGAGGATATGAGTACTTTGAGATTCAGGATGGGTATAGCCGAGGCAGAGAATGCTTCTCTGCGTAGTAAGATTAGGACCATAGAGGCTATCGAGACGGTTACTCATAGCCTGGAGAGAAGGGCTCGTATGGAGATGGAGCGACAGTTGGCTTCAGTTCAGGAGTTACAACGACAAGACCGAGAGAACTTCAGGAAGCTCTAGGATTTAGTCACCAGTCAGCTCGGACGTTTCCCATAGATACATTGTTTTAAGAATTATGTATTAGCTTGTATTGGAAGTTGTAGTATCAAGAAAACCATGTAGTACTTTAGAGGGAAAACAATGACCACCCACTATCTATCAAATCATCGTATTTTGAAAATTTCACAAATTTTGCTTTAATTGCCTAATCATTTATGCAAGTTACTCTCACAAATATCATGAAAATACAAAACCTATTTTTGACGAAAATGAGCAATGCATCGTTAGTCCTCAATTATACATGGCCTGATCAACTATGTATAATTCAGGAAGGATCATGCCCATGCTGAGAGTAGTCACCCTAAAACTTCTTGTCAAGAAAACAATTTTCTATTTATATCAAAGTTGTGTGCGCATTCATAGAACGTATTTATCACGAGGAACCCAACTAATAATCATGATAACTAAGTAAACTCTTACACCATCTTACAATAAAGTCGACATCATCTTACACCAAATCTTAAGCCAAAAAGGCAAAGACGTATCATTAGTCACCCTAGGACAACCCGCCGGCAAGTTAAACGTCATCAAGGTATTGAGACCCGTACCAATGAAATTCTACATTAAGATAGCAAATTGACTTAGCACGTATTAGGAGGATTAAGACGAGCATTTACACCTCTTCATCAACACTATTCCGGAAGGCAACTCGAACTGAATTGCACGATGCAATTCTTTTAACACAAGGAGACTGTAACAACTCACATTTTCATACCTTTTTACATCAATGCACATCTAATTATTTATTTTAAACTTTTACGCGTCCACTGTAAATTTCCAACGTTTAGCTAAATCGCGTAAACTAAAAATCAACATTCAACGTAAACAGACATCAAACAATTAAAAGTTTACATCAAGCAAGTGATAGATAATTATTGGTAGGATAATTATTAAACTTTGCATATTTTATTTTTATTGGTTACGTAAAGTGTTTACGTTTCGCGATAAAATACGTTTAGGCATTCACGGAACCACCAAAACTTATCTATGCTTCAATAAATACCCATTATTATACCCAATACCCAAAGTTTTATAAAAATTCACCCACGTTTATGATTATAGCCGAATTTACCTTATAGAAACCAAATACTACAAGTATACTCTTTATACTTAATCTATACATCCTTATACTTTAAGTATTGTAACATCCGGTAATTTTCGGAACTTTAGATAACTATCTTACCCTGTGATTTTTCGGGTCTGGCTTGACTTATAAGAACGATCCATCCCAAATCACGTTTTCCACACTCGGACACAAAGCAATTTTAATGTAAACGACATTCCCGAAAACTTTTTCAGTTTTGAACCGAGACCTAAAAACAGTCAGAAGGATGACAGAAATGCCCTCCGCAACAAATTTTGAACACAACGCGTAACCGACCCAAAAGTAAATTAAATTTTATTTAATCACATAATTTATTAAGTAAAAGTATTTAATAAATTAATTATCTTGTTAATCGAAAACGTTGGTTAAAAACACAATTATTGAAGTTAAAATTCATTTTACGGATAAAGTTTGTCGGAAAAATATATAAATGAATAATAAACGTTTTAAATAAATTCTATAAAACATTTACGAAAATTAGTCGAGTGAATACTCATTTTTATCAGAAAAATAATTTAGAAAACAATGGCGAAAGTTTCGAGATTCGAATCGTCCGTTAAGTCATTCAAACGAGTCCCGAACCGTTTTTACCAAAACTATAATAAAGAAGTTACACTTTAGACCCTAAACTATGTTAACTTGCCACTTTTGATATAAAGTTTTAATATATATATAATTTATATATATATCTTTTCATTTCACTCTCTTATATAACACACACACCACCACTCTCCTCTCTCTTCTCCAAAATATCCGGCCACCACCTCCCACCACCGCCGCCGCCGCGCCACCGCCGGAAAACTTTTCCGGCGAGTGGTCCGGCCAAAATCAAAAATCCTCCCCATGCTCCGATCTACCCGATCCGCCGACCCACGCGCCTCCACTCGCGTTTCTCCACCACCACCACTCACCCACCGAAACCACCACTGTCATCATCATCACCACGACCCACAAAGGGTGCGTGGGTTTAATAGCAACCAAGGGGTGTTTGTTTGTTGGTTCGTGTCGGGTTTCGTGGGTTAACAACAACAAGGGTGCGGCTGGTTTGTGAAGAGAACCCCAAGAGGGGTGTGTTTGTTCGGTTATATAAGCCCACCACAGCGGGGTGCGTTTGGTTGGGCGTAGATTAGGGTGTTCGTGTGGTTTTGTTATAAGCACCAAAGAGGGTGCGTTGGGTTCGGGTCACAGCCGCAGGGTGCGTACGGGTCGGGTTTAGCAAACAAAAAGGGTGCGTCGGGTTGGTTGTGTCAACGCACGAGGGTGCGTTTGGTCGTGCTTAGCACCACGAAGGGTGCGTTTTGTTTATAGATTTAGCAGCAAAGGGGTGTTTGGTTTGGCTGTCACGCCACCATTAGGGTGCGTCGGTTTTGGGACAACCACCACGAGGGTGGGTTAGTTTGAGTTAGTCACACACGGATTTGGTGTTTGGTTGTGGGTTAACAAAACGGGTATATGCCGGTTGTTTCCTGACAGCCCCCAAATAGGAGGTGCATTTGGTTCGAGACAGCGGGGAACGTCCGGTGGGAAACGAGTGTGTCGGGTCGTGGTTGCAACAAAAGGATTTGGGATGGGTTTGGTGGTTTGGCTACGGGAAACGGCTGCGGGACTGCCGTGAAAGCCGGGGACAACCACCCACAAAGGAGTGCACGTTTAGGCTTGTGTGACAGCCTGGGTGGGGGACAAGCTGGATGTTTCGGGTTCATTTGGTATTGTAACACGGAAACGTGTTGCGTTGATTGTGTTGACACCGAAGAAGGGGTCTTTTAAATTTAAAAGTAATTCGATTAATTTCGTTAATTTATCGATTTAATTGTAATGTGATGATAATCTAATAAACTAGCGACGTTAATAAAAATGTGAAATTAATATATAAAACGTGATAATATTATCTCTAAAGCAATATTTAGTATGAGTTTTTGAGCTAAAAACGTATTTTTGCGCGAGTTAGTAACGGTCCATTTTGAACCAGAAACTAAACGTGGGAATTCGAGATCGAACTTTTGAAAAGTCAGACTTTGAAAAGTCAGACTTTCGGGTTTAGCAAACAAAAAGAGTGCGTCGGGTTGGTTGTGTCAACGCACGAGGGTGCGTTTGGTCGTGCTTAGCACCACGAAGGGTGCGTTTTGTTTATAGATTTGTCAGCAAATGGTGTATTTGTTTTGGTCGTTTCACCCACCATTAGGGTGCTTCTGTTTTGGACAACCACCACGCCTGGTGTTTTGGTTTTGATTTATCACCCCCTGTTGTGTGTGTATTTGTGGTGTAAACAAAACGTGATAGCCGGGTAGGTTATCCGGACAGTCCGCCCAAATAGGTTTGCATTTGATTCTAGACAGCCGGGACCGCCGGGGGAGACACGTGAGTCGTGGTCGAGTTGCAAACAAAAGGGATTTGGGATTGGTTGTTGGTTTGGCTACGGGAACGGCTGCGGGGACAGCCGGGATAGCCGGGGACAACCACCCACATAGGAGTGTGTCGGGTTTAGGCTGTGGGACAGCCGGGGGGGGGGGACAGCTGGGATGTTGTCGGGTTACATTGATTATGTAACACTGAAACGGTTGCGTTGTAATATTGTGTTGACACCGAAAAAGGGTGCGTTTAATTTAAAAGTATTCGATTAATTTCGTTTATATTATCGATTAATTGTTATATGTGATGAAAATCTAATAAACTTGCGACGTCTAATAAAAATGTGATATTAATATTTAAAACGGGATTAATATTAATCTCTAAGCAATATTAGATGAGTTTTTGAGCTAAAAACGGATTTTGGCGCGAGTTTGTAACGGGTCATTTTGACCAGAAACTAGAACGTGGGATTCGGAGTTCGAGACTTTGAAAAGTCAGACTTTGGTTTACAAAATATAACAAATTATATTTTAACGGACGTTTAGACATAAAACGGGACTTGTAACTCCCAATAACGAAGAAACTGGAGTGAAATCGGAATATACACTTTAATAGAAAATAAGTTATTTTTAATATATTATTAATTAGACGATTTGAGCACTTTCGAGTCCGTTTCAGCCTTCCGGCGAAAACACAAAGTTGTTTCATTAAATGACAATTTTAACTTTGCCGCGAGATTGTTCTGCTTTTAAAGTTAAGATATAGCGGGTCAAAACTAAAGGTCGGTTAATATATTATTTCAATTAATAGTTTTAAGATCATCATTCGGTTCTAAAAACGGAAGGTCTAAAAATAGTAACTGACTTAAATATTAGAAATTAAGATAATTAGACTGAAAATAGTATTATACATAAAATATACTAAGGGTTTAATGATAAAACGTCGCAAAGTGGATTTCTCATCACATGATATATGTATGTATACATATAAAAATATGTATGAATTTCGTCGTAACGATTTACTCAACGTTGATCGTATTAATATGTTATTTTGTATTATAATAGAGCACATAAATAATAAGGTCGTGGCCGAGATCTTGCAGATTCGGTAGTATTTATTTGGATTAAATGAGTCGTTGTATTTGATCAAGGTGAGTTTAATAGCTCCGCCTTGTTTTTCTCGTTTTAACATATAATATGTGGGTGAGAACAGCTTGTTTGCAAATGCATTTACATGATTGAATACAAATTGGTTTACATACTATATGCATAGCTCGCTAGGAGTATTACATTATTTGACTCATATTTTGGTCACAAAATACATACTTGACTTTCATTTGAAATGAAATACGGAAAAGCTTAGGCTGAATTGACTGAAAACAACAAAATTACGCCCGGGTGTTTCTTGAGGGGACACCGGTAACGGGAGTACATATTTTTAAATTACTGCCCGGGTGTTCTTGGAGGGGACACCGGTAACGGGAGTACATATTTTTACATTACTGCCCGGGTGTTCTTGGAGGGGACACCGGTAACGGGAGTACATATACTTTAAATCACTGCCCGAATTGGGTACATACAAGTCTACGTCACAGCGTCATGAACTGTAAATCACTTGGAGGGTGAGCGCGAATGTTATGAAATAGATCTATTCGGGTGTGGATCCCTGTTCGGGTGATTAGCGATCGCCGAGAACGAACATTATAGCGTGATGTCCACGTGAATGATATAAAATAGATCTATTCGGGATTGACAACCCCCGTTCGGGTGACTAGCTATCACTGGGAACGAACGTTATAACATGTCGGATCACGTTGGGACTATAGGGCCCCCGACAAATACATACTTGGAACATTTTGGTGACATTAAATGTGTCATGCATTCTTTATAAATCTTTGGGATAAGATTGGTATTTTTGGTGACATAAAATGTGTCATGCATTCTTTATAAATCTTTGGGATAAGATTGGTATTTTTGGTGACATAAAATGTGTCATGCATTCTTTATAAATCTTTGGGATAAGATTGGTATTTTTGGTGACATAAAATGTGTCATGCATTCTTTATAAATCTTTGGGATAAGATTGGTACTTTTGGTGACATAAAATGTGTCATGCATTCTTTATAAATCTTTGGGATAAGATTGGTACTTTTGGTGACATAAAATGTGTCATGCATTCTTTATAAATCTTTGGGATAAGATTGGTACTTTTGGTGACATAAAATGTGTCGTGCATTCTTTATAAAAATCGTTGGGATTATTACATGTATGTGATGATACAGTGGATTACATTCATATTTAAACTAATCTATGAACTCACCAACTTTAATGTTGACACTTTTAAGCATGTTTTTCTCAGGTGAATTAGATGCTTGGATTATTTGATGTGCATTGGAGTCTTTACATTCAAGTTTTTCATGGTGATGCAATTATGGGACAACTATTATTTTGATTTCAGAAAATCAACGAGATTGTTTTACAAACGACACATTTAGAGGTCGTTCTCTTGTATCTAGCGCTGTGTATTATGAAGTAGCACCCCATGTGGTATTCCGCTGCATTGTATGATTTTTGGGGGTGTTACAAGTTTCACTAGAAATATACCATAAAAGATCAATGACTTTTCCTAGTCCTTCCTTTCCATAAATTTTCATGGCTTATGAGCTCCCTAGGGAACCAAGAGCACATAAATTACTTACTAGTACCATGTACAACCTAATAACTTATTATACCTAGTTCATGACTAGTAAACTTGACCAAGACTTTCCTTAATTCCCTCCCCTTGTTTTCTTTTAGTCTTGACCACTTCTAATAGCAACTTTGACCAAGGTGTAGTATCTATACATGCATAACTAGTTAGATATCTCACACACCTCATTTTCTTAAGTAAAAACTTCACTCATCTCTTGTTCTCTCCCTCCCTAGCCACGGCAAGAAATAAGCCAAATAAACAATCCATACAATTTTTATTATCAAGTATTCAAGTGTTCTAGCATCATACCTAAGACATTCTAAGGTGTATTGAAGGCTTGGTTTAGCATTCACAAGGTTTTAACCAAGAAAGTTCAAGATTAAGGTTTCTTGGTAAATTAGGGTTTTCTAGTCTTGGAAGCTTGGGTTTTGATTCTAAACTAGCATTTAGAACTTGTTTCTCTACATCATACTTCATCATAAGGTCATCTAAAAACCCTAAACTCTTCTTTTTATCATTTCATGTGTATATAATGTTTATATAGTTAATCACCATCTAGGAAATATTATAAGTGTATAAAATGGATTTTTATCTTGATCATGGTTCAAAGTACATTTTTCATATGTTATTATGATGTTAAAAACATGTTAGAAAGGAAGAACATACATTATACAAGTGTTGATTAATTTATAAAAAGCATATATAAATTAATAGTTGAAAAGTTTATTTATTAAGTTTATAAAATAAATCATAAAATACACAAAAACCTACTGTCCAAATTCGAATTTTAAATCATGAATTTTATGTTTTATAAAAATAGTACATCTCATGACGATTCCGAATATGAAAAGAACTCGAAAATCCGAGCTATAACGAAGAAGATTCGCCATTTGCAAGTTTACAATAATAAATACTTTTATAAAAATAATTTTAAAACAAGAAATTACTATTCATTACAAAAACTGTTTGGAAAATATTTTAATTAGATAAAACTTTTAATTACGAAGACGTGCTCGAAAGAATCACTAAAATCAGAGTTAAAACGAATAAGTTATGACTTTTACGAGATTACGAAAATTAAATTTATAAAAATAATTTTATAAAGTGCATGAACAGTAAAAATCACTGTGCATCAGAGAGTTCAAAATATTAAAATGTAATATTTTGATATGTCCTTTTAATACGAAACCGTGGACATAAAGAACGTACAAAATGGAGTTAAAACGAGAAAGATACGCACTATTTTATACTTGTGCACTATTTCCTGACATGAATAGTGTTGGTTCGTTTTTAATAAAAAAAATTGCGAAACATTTTAGAATCACTTACATAATATTTATACGTGTTTTAAACTTTATAAATATTATTTTACAAAGGCGATTGAACTAGTTATACGATCATGCGAGTACAAATACGTGGTTATTATCTATCAAACGCGATTTAAATATTATTTCACAAATACAATTAGATGGTGATGTAGCTATATAGAATTATATATGGTGTTAGTTATTCAAATTACTTAGTACTCATACGGCCTATAATTAATTAGGTTGCCTTCGGTCATACGCGAGACGTATACACTCATTTGATATCCATTAACCGTGCATTCACTCGAGGTGAGTTTATAGCCCCACGTTTTACTTGTTTTACATATACTTTATAACTTTTGGGGTGAGAACATGCTTGTTACCAATTTCATTTACATGATTGGTTTAAATTCATTACATGTGCATTTACAATTCATTTTACAAACTGGTCTACATACTCAATTACTTATTTTGGGATGAAATACATTACTTGTTTCACTTTATTTTTGAAAACAAGGACATTACTTTACTTATACCCAAACGATTACGGATTAACTTAAGCGGATTGAACTGTTAACTACGAGTTGGTAGGCGCAAGTGTTATAAAATAGATCTATTGGGGTGTGATAATCCTCGTTCGGGTGATTAGCTATCATTGGACAAACGAACGTTATACCATGTCGGAGTACGAAACTATACATACATAAGCGTGAACTTTTACCGTACCTTGAATAAAGTGGCATACACCCAAGTCTGAGCCGTAGTTTCATGAACTTAGAGTAATCGTAATCATTGTTTTATACACACGTGAATATTTACGTTGCCATGAATGGCAATACATACTTTGAACAATGGTGGTCCAAATATACTTAACTTTTTGTGACTATTGTATAGGATACAATAATCATACACATCTTTGATTTTCAACATTCATACATACATTTTGGTAAGCATTTAAGGATTAAAACGGTACAAAACTTTGGTTTAACATTTATACTTACGAAAACCTATGAACTCACCAACTTTATGTTGACACTTTTTAAGCATGGTTTTCTCAGGTGAATTAGATGCTTGGCTTATGTGATGTGCATTGGAGTCTAAATATTTCATGATTTCTTTTCAAATGACACAGTTAGAGGTCATTCTCTCATTGTTGGATCGTTTACTGAATAGATCTTAACCTTTAGCTTGTAAAGGGTTTGTTCCTTTAGATAATTCTAAAGCAACAATAATGAAACACTGATTTGAACACTATTGATTATGCGGAAACTAATCAATAATGCTAAGAAGAACAGTATTAAGAATCACAAAAGAACTTTATATTATAACTTGAATCTGCCTAGGTTATAGATTACAAAACTATGATTGCTAATCGATCTCTATTGATCTGTGTAGAACTATATCTTCTAACTATTTTATACTAACGGTACTAACTATCTGATCAGTACTAACATTTTATATTGTCAGTACAAATTACAACTAGCGGTACTAACTAATATAACTAACGGTACTAAGTCAGGAATGTATAATTCCCAACACCAACATTAGCTATAACAACCAGTTTAGGAATTACCATCTGCGACCCTTCATACCCCAACCAACCAAGCTCTGTGACCGTAGTGAATAACAAAACAACTGCTGAAGAGGAGATACCTACTGAAAAGGAAAACCTAAACACTCCGAATCCTAAAACCTATTCGTCATCCACCCTCTACCATCCTTCTAATTCATCCAATGTTCCTTTTCCGTCTCGACTAAAGAAACATAAGAAGGATGATGAGCGGGAGAAGTTCTTATCAATCTATAAGCATATAAATATCAATATTCCATTCCTGTAATCTTTAAATCAACTGCCAAAAGGAGCTAAGGTTCTCAAAGATCTACTTTTTAACAAAGCAAAGTTAGAAAGTGCAGCCTCCTCGGTAAACCTTATTGAATAATGCTTAGCCGCTATCCAAAAGAACTTACCCCAAAAGAAAGGAGATACTGGAAGCTTCACATTACTATGTCTTATTATAACTATTACATTTAAGAATACCTTGGGAGACTTAGGAGCAAGCAT
>BQNB010126184.1:3889-19641 GCA_026074375.1 Tanacetum coccineum
TCTCTCCCTCCCCATTTAGGTTTCCGGCGCCGCTCCTTTAAGCCGGCCAGATTCCGACCATGCTCCGGCCAACCACCTGTCGTCACCACGTCTGCCATCCCGACGTCACCAGCCACCATCAACCCCAATCCCACCCCGATATACACCACGACAACCAACAACCGCCGACAACAACCCCGTCATCACCATCACCACCACCGAAACCTTCACCACCGCGGCTGTCACAGCCGCGTACCACCACCACTCCACCTCTTTTTTTTTTTTTTAGTTTGGTTGGTTATGATTTGTTATGATATTTAAGTTGGTTTTTTTTTTTTTTTTTACATAAAAGGTGCGTTTGGTTTATAGTTCACGCAAGGGTCCGTTTGGTTTTGTAACCGCAGCAAGGCTGCGTTTGGTTTTGGTGGTTTGTACCATCGACGGGTGCGTTGGGTTTGGGACAACCGACAGGAAGGGCGCGTTTGGCTGTGGAAACGACCCCCAAAGGGTCCGTTTGGTTCTGGGTTAACAGCCCTCAAGGGGGGGGGGGTGTTTGCTTATGTTGTGTCACACCGAAGGGTGCGTTTGGTTGGTCGGGACAGCCCCTAAGGGGTGTTTGTTTCTGATGTTAAACAGCCCGCACAGGGTGCGTTGTGTTTTTCACGCCACTAGGGTGCGTTTGGTTTGTTAACACTATGGTGCGTTTGTTTTGTTTTAACAACTATAGAGCGTGTTTGTTTGCTGTGATGTCGGCCCAAAAGGGGCGTTTGGAGGGCTGTTTTACAGCCATTTAGGGTGCGTTTGTTTCTGCGTTTTACTGCCATTTAGGGGCGTTTGGATATGGGCTAAAACTGCCATTTAGGGGCGTTTGGATATGGGTTAAAACTGCCAGTTAGGGTGCGTTTGGTTCAGCCGTAAAGGCGTGTTTGGTTTGGCATTTTATAACACATAAGGGTGCGTTTGGTTTGTTGGTTAATAGTTAATAAGGGTGTGTTTGGTTTTATTTACTTTACTATTTATTGATCTCGTTTAGATATAAATTAAAACACACGGAATATATTGCAACATCTATATTAGTTAAATGGGAAAAACAATGGTTTTGGTAAAAATGGAAACGTCATACAAACGGCAAAGTCATGCTGAAATTTCTAAAAATCGTTATACTTAGTAAATTTTCATTAAAGTTTATACTATTTTAGATACCCGATAAAATGACAAAGTTATATATATTTTTTAGATTATTAAAATGTTATTTTACAATAAATCGGTAAATAAACGAAAACTATATTTTTATAAACAAGATAACTAGTTTAGTTAAAACGCGTAACGAAATATTAAATTTTAAAACATTATTTTCTAATTCCCAACTATAACTTTTGTAAAGTCTTTAAAACATCATTTATCTAACTCGTAACTTTAAAACGTGTAATTACTTTTACGCAAGAACTTTTTATTTATTTAATTGGTGACTTTTGAAAAAGTGTCGAATTATATTATTACCATTATTTTAAATCGCATTTCTTATATAATACTTGTAAAAGTATAATATATTGCGAGTTATACTTTTGGTTGTTTGTCTTTATTACATAATTCACCATATGAATTATATAATTGTTCATTTTTCATAGGTAATATATATACGGAATATATTACATATTTTGCGTGTGTTTTTCGATTTATTTTATTTAACCAACCACCAAACTCATCCAACTTGAAATCCAAATCCCTTATCAACGTGTCGCGTTGATGTGCTCATCCATCGGAAAACCCTAATTCATCAACCCAAGCTAATGGGTTTTAGCCGTTAAGTTAAGCTGCAACTTCTTGGTCGAGCCGTTCCGTTCTCCGTTTGTGCTGTGATTATTATTTGCATTTCTGCTAGTTGCTCTGCAACCTCAAGCTTATACGACCTATGATAATTTAGGTTGCCTTCGGATTCCTTCGTGACGCATTTTTCTATTGTGAATACTTGTTGATTTCCATTCACTCGAGGAGAGTTCATATCTTTTCAATGTTTTATAAACCCGCGAGGGGAATACATGCTCGTTTACAAACTTGTATATTTTACTACAGTACAATTACCTTTCAATACTTTGTGAGTTCATAGTCTCGCATTTCAATCTTTTCAATGTTTTATAAACCCGCGAGGGGAATACATGCTCGTTTACAAACTTGTATATTTTACTACAGTACAATTACCTTTCAATACTTTGTGAGTTCATAGCCCCACATTTTACTCGTTTTGAATAAATGTTTTATTATCTTTTGGGGTGAGAAACATGCTCGTTTACAAACTCGTTTACGTTACCGAATTTCAAACTCGTTTACACACTAATTACAAACCTGGTTACTTGATTGATATCACACTCTTTCTACTTATGGGATTAAGTATTTAAAGTTGTTATGAATAAAACGGTTATTTCTTCATTGGACACAAGTGTTTTCAGTTACCATAACCTATTTACGTGTTGCCTAAGTAGCTTACAAACCTACTTCTGCCCAACTTATCATGAACTGTTAATTCCTCGACCGGAGGACCGGTTGAGGGAGCGCGAGTGAATAGATAGATCTATTGGGACTAATTATCCCTATCCGCTTTGGTTCCACTTAACGAAGAACAAACGGATATATGTCATGTCGATTATACTTTATGGTGGTCTTTGGTTTGGGACACCAACTTAGGGCAGGAATACTTTGCAACAGGATGTAACATGCCCTGTTGACTTAATTAGCTTCGGTGTCATGAGCTTAGTGCAACAATAAATACTTTTTATGTGATGCTGTATTTGTTATAGTAGTCACATACGTTTTGAAATCTTGTGGTCCACTCTTGTATAAACTTAAACCTATGAATTCACCAACATTATGTTGACGTTTTAAACATGTTTTCTCAGGTGCTTAGCTTGGATTGATTCTTGATGCTATGTGGAGTCTATGTGCTATGTGACTTCGCCCATTTCAAGACTTATCTATTATTTACTCGTTGTCATTATTAAAACTTTGTTATGCTTCCGCTACTTTTAACTTAATTATTATGGGCTGTAAAACTTAAATCTATTTTATTTTATGCAACGAGTAAACTTTTTCAAACGTCCATGATTAGTGGTCGTTCTTTATTGCTTTGTGATCGGATTGTTATGACGTCACGCCCTCGGACACGTATTCCGTCTAGGCCCCGTTTGGGGGTGTGACACATTATATCTTTGATCAGCACCAAGTTCCTCATTTCTAAACTGTTTCTCTACAACTTGTTCTTTAGCCACTTGATCTTTCGTGTCTTTCTCATCATCTACAATCTTTGCATTAATAGCTTTCTTAGTGACTTCAGCCTTATCACTTGAGATGTCTTCAACTCCAAACTCAAAATCAGAACTTGAACTACTAGAGTAATCACTTGGCTCATCTAGAACCTCTAATGTTACACCAGCTCCCTCATTTGAGCTTTTAAAGATTAGCTCATCAGGAACATCTAGAGTTACACCAGATCCTTCACCTAAGCCTCTTGGACGTTGTTGAATGAAGAAATCATGTTTGCTATCTTTTCTTGCTCTCCTCATATTTAACTAAAATTGAGGAGCTTTAGACAGTGTTTCTAATCCTTTTAACTTCTTAGAGTGATCAACTCTTTCGTCTTCAGATTCTCGATAAGCTTCGCTACAAATAGCAATTCCACTTGGTCTTGTTCTGACCAATGGTTCTTCATCTTCTTTAGTTTCCTCAGTTGCAACTTCATCATCATCTATTCCTTTAGACTGACAAACTTCTTCAGTTATTGTCTTTGATCTTCTCTTTTTAAGAATACTTACTCTTTCCACAACAATTTTAACCCCTTGCTTGGTGAGTAGTCCTTTGTCTCTAGTTTTGACTGGTGCAACTCCTCTAGACTTAGCCAAATACTCTGAATACTCAGCATAAGCGTTTATGTCATCATTTAGCATCACAACTAGAATATCCATTCCAAAGATTGGCTCTTTAGATCCCTGATGAGGTGTCATTTTATACACTTTTTCGGAGTCATTTAACCCCTAAATCATACAAATAAACTCAGATTATGTGCTTAATCATTTATATTTGTGTTTTTAGCATTTGGATGGCTTTTGGAGGAAATACATGTGACGTGGGCTCATTTGGAGAAGAAACGGACAAGACTACGACTCCACACCAAATCTCTTAATGAAATACTCATTCAGACGGCGAAGACGACGTCGCCATCACTTGTGATGGAGTCAGAACACATTAGAGACGGCGTCAGGATTCTCAAGATGGCGTCTGAAAGTAGCTGCCTCAAAAGAAACCCTAGAAGCTTCATCGAAGCGACGACGTCAGGAAATTTGAGACACGGTTGCGGTCTGTTTTCTATATATACAAACTCGTTTTAGGGTTTTTAGTGTGTAACTTTGGGAACCAAACCCTAGTTTTAGAAGACGAATTTGGTTACTACTTAGGCCGTTTTTAGGGTGTCAAAACCCTCTGGTATCTGTCATTAACTCATGTTCTAATCAAGTGAGATCCTTTCTCTTTTATCATTCAATATGTCTATGTGTTGTTTGATTGATTTATGCTCTTCCTTAGAATATGTCCGGCTAGATCCATTAGTATTTAGTTATGATTGCATGAAACTTATTATGTAGATCCTTATTGTGTTGCTTCTTGAGATGGATGTGAGCGTTAGGCTTTAGAAAACTAGCCATAAGATATTAAATTGGCATAGACGTCTAAGAAAATGCTAGTGTGTAGAAAGGATACCATCGGTAACAGTCTTCATACTACACTACCCCTAATATGGTTGATCCCTCTTAAGTGTTTTAAATGCATGTAATGTACTCTTAGCGGCCTTGCAATAGTCTTCATACTACCTTACTTGTGCGTTGCCTTAACGAAATATTACATAGACGGCAGGTTCGTGTAATTCGTTCATGACTTAGGAAAACCTTACATAGATCATTACAAGAGTGACAAAGCAACATAATTTAGAGAAACATAATAAGGAGTAATGCATGATTAAGTAAATACATTTGTTTACCATATAGTTATCACCAGTAGTTTAGATTTAATTATTAGTTTAATTAGTTAAAAACCTACCAACCTTTCAAACCATGATATTTACCTGCTTTCATAAAAATATAAAAACACAAAAAGAATCTTCCCTCAACCCCTTAGACCTCTGTTAGATTCTGTTCGAGCCTTCCTAACCTATTCCCCTAGAGAACGATAACAACCCCCGAGTCTTGCCTATACTACACTACAACGATTAGGTACACTGCCTAGGGGATTGTAAAACTTCCTGTGAAGTCCTTACAACGACCACATCAAGTTTTTAGCGTCGCTGTCGAGGAATAGTTAGGTTTTGAATTTTGTTTAACTTAGGTCTACTCGCTTGATTCCTATCAAGTGAGGTTTTATTTTCAGTAAATTAGATTTCTTATAGTCTATCTTTTCTTCGTACCCTTTGTTTGTAATTCTTTTCGTTGACCTCCATAAGAGACAAAAATCCTATCCGTACTCTTGGAGATTACTCTAGACCTAGCCACAAAATCTATCGAAACACCATTGAGCACCCTGATGGGAACAATGTGGTGCCTTTGCGATCTGACACCATCCCGTTGGTGCAAAATGGATGCTCTTTCCACGGACTTCGGTCCGAGGATCCAAACCAACATCTCAATGATTTTCTAAAACTTATGGACTCACTTAACCTTGATGTTGCCAATAGGGAAATAACGCGCCTGTGTTTATTTCAATTTTCCCTTCGCGATCAAGCTAGCAATTGGCTTGAACGTCTTCCAGCAGGATCCATCTCTACATGGGAGGATCTTACTACTCGTTTCCTTGCTTAATTTTTCCTACCATGAAGGACTGCAAAACTCCGTAATGATATCTTGATATTCCAACAACATCAAGGAGAATCTCTTTCTAAAGCATGGACTTGTTTCAAGGACTTACTCCAAAAATTCCCTCATCATGGCTCTATGGCTTCAAATCCAAATTTTTTACGACCATTTCTCCTTTCATCTTAATTGTGAGATTGACCATTCTGCCAGCGGTAAGCTCCATGATAAGAACAACGAAGAATCTTAGGAAATCATTAAGAACCTCGCTCTTTATGACCATGAAGGCTGGAATGATTCAAAAGACTTTATCAAACCGGTCAAGGCAATTTCTGCATCTCAGAATACATCAAAAACTCCTGACCGAAAACTTCTTAAGCTTGAAGACCAAATCAATTTCTTGTTAAAAGGACCACAACTAGTGCCTAGAGCAAGCTCAACACCTACCCCCAAGCATACGCTGAAGCAGTTTTCTCGACCTACTATCCACAAAACCTTAATGAGCCACCAAGGCAAAACTCTTTCTCTTTTCGAGAATGTATCCGTCCAAGCCCCAACCCTAAGCGCTAGAGGCCAGTTTCGAGGTTCGAGTACAAGAATACTGATGTGTTGTTGAGTGTTGGTATTATTTATTATCAAGTTTTACATTTATATTTAGCCGACTATACCCAAAAACAACACTAACGGGCAGTATATCCGATTAGATGTAGCTTTGTTGGTAAGTAGGGTGTCGATCACTAAGAGCGAGAATGTAATTTCTAAGTTTATCAGTATTTTAGTTATTTATGTTAGTTTTAATCTAATTTAATTAATTCTAAGTTAAACCTATGCTAAACCTAATTCTAACGGATAAGGGGGTTTTTCAGTCTGAGAGAGTGGCACAGGTTTGGTGGTGACTTAAATCTACTTCCGCTACCAAAACACACGCAAGACAATAATCAAAAGATAGAAGAGCGGCCAAGCCAATTATAAGGAAACTGTATTAACCACGATTAATCAAATAAAACATTGGTTTGTTTATTTAGTGCAATGAATGAATTATTTTGACGGTTATATCTTTCCTAGATTCAGGTGGCACTTCTTCCTAAAACCTAGACACGTAGAATTCTGTCAGAATTAAACGCAACCGCATAAAGTATTTTATTTGCTGATTATAATCTATCTTAGGAGATTAGTAATGGTGCTCTTACTAAACCCTAGCTCATTGAGACTTTACCCACTTACTGCTTAATGGTTCTTTATATTCTAGTAGTCCACTGTCTAAGTCTTTACCAAGGGAATCGGAACATTATTTGTTGATCCTAGGGTCACCTGCTAGTCCAACTTGTTCACTAAACCAATGGTAAAGATAGGTCAATATTTGTAATCCTATGATTCTAGATATATAAATTACAATATGGAGAGTCATCCTAGTATCTAGCTAACTTGGTCGGTATCACTAGACCCAGTTGAATGATAGGTCGCATACTTAAGCACATAAACAAGTATAAATTGATAAACATAATCAACAATCAATGATAAATTAAGCAATTGATATAAACAAACCAAACATTAAATTATCATAATCATGGCTAATACCCAAGGGTATTAGCCCTTAACCATTGTAATGTATACAAGCATAATAATGATCAACCAAGGTAACCTAACCGAGTTAAACGAATGATACCAAAAATTGAACGATTATTAAGAGTATGAGAATTACAAGGTGTTTCCTATGGAATTAAGCGCGTTGCAAGACCTTCTTTGCTCTTCTTGTCTTTTGAAAATCAACTTTTGTGGTTATGGTATCGTAAATATGATCAAGCACACCTAAAAATCATTTTTAGGTCTTCTATTTATAGTGTCTAGAATTTCTTTGATACACCATATTGGTCGAGGTCAATATGGTGTATTGGGGGTTTTCTTAGAGTATGGACCACGTTCCATATCTTCCAGGATCTTTAAATACTCAAAATAGAATACGGCGTATAGAACTTCCTGGATACGGCGTACAGGTCTTTAGTTCTTTGTGGTTTCTTATGAAGTGCGGGCACAGATACGCCGTATCTTCCTTGATGGATACGCCGTATAGTATGTCAGAAGAGTATTCTTCAGATTTCTTCGTTTAAGCTCCAGAATGCGTGCCTTTTAGCTAATCTTCACAAAGTACTCCATAATTACTGTAAATCTAAAATATAAATGATTAAGTACCAATTCTCGTAATAATTATACAAAATGGGTAATTTACATGGGATAAATGATGCTATAAAAGTGACATTATTTGATGTCATCAAATATCCCCCCACTTGAATTCTACTTATCTTCAAATAGACTTTAGAAAATTTATGAAAATGTATCCCAACCGTAGTTAAGGATTTTTCCTTTTAAGCATCTATTCGTTCAATTACTAGTACAAAACCAAACACCTCACGAAATAGGAAAACTCTCAATTCGCTCAACTAATCTATTTTGTAACATTTAACTAATTCGCTCAATTGCTCGGTCGTGATGAGTATTCTATCATAGGCTTGGCAAGGATACACATCTCCACCACTAAAGCTAAGGATTAACAAGTCTTCAAAAGGTAAATTGGGTTTTTGGTTTTAAATGGTTTGATAGCTCTTTCTAATCTCTATCGATACCAATATTCCAGAAAAGGTGACAAAATCACACTTACATATCCGTAACAACGGAATAGACACATACGACTGCATTCGAACCTTAACTCGAATAAGCTAAATAATAGGACTAACAGTCTTCACCAAAGTCGTAAACTAGCAAGGGCGACAAACTACATATACACTTCCATAACGAGGAATAGACATACATGACTGCATTAAATTCCCTCACTCAAGTAAAACTAAGGGTTACTACAAAGAGTGATATAGGGTAGGAATCTTCTAATCCTTTCTCCAAAAGTAATAAACCAACTAGGCTGACAAAATCACAAATACATGGCCGTAACGACAGAATAGACACATGTGATTGCTCGCATCCTCATTCGAGTAAGACCTAAGGATAGGAATTAGGAAAGGGAAAATAATTGTTGTTAGATAAAAAGAACAAAACAAATAGATTAAGTCCAAACAAATAAGGTACAATGTTGCTAGTTACTCTCCCGACCATACCCTTGATAAAGACACAAATCGTGGACTACTCCATGTTTAGTAGACACGAACCAGATTCGAAAAATGTCTTGATCAAAGATAAATGAAAAGAACCCTTAGTTGGCGTTCCCATAACGGTCAACTCCCAATCGTCCATAATATACATACTTTTACAAAAACTAGTGGCGATATCTACCACTTTATACAAAACTTTACATCGTTGATTTATAACACGTATCAACGAATAATCGATCCTTCAAATAATAACATCAATTTTAAGCTTAAGTGAACCGATCATCTAATCATTCAAATTTCATCCTATTTTTTGTTGCAATTTTCTAATTTTTTTTATTTAAAAAAAACATAAATATAAACATACTACGAATTTCAGTGTAATTTCACCATCTTCACGATCTTCAATAAATCCGGATAATTTCTCCATAATCTTCCACACTTCAGACATATAAAATTAATTTGTGAAAGTAGTAAAATATACTGAAAAACTACTACTTTTACATTCTCATTGCATTGTACAATTTCCTGACCTAAACCATGGATGAAAAATCAACACATACCCAATTGTATTGTGCAATTTACCCACCATACCAGAGATAGAAATTTTCCATTGCAATACAAGAAATACAATACTTTACACAAAAGCAACTCGCAACCGATTAAGGACTTAATCTAATAGGGTATGCTAAGGTGTAAGGGTGTAACAAAACAAACATTTGGTGTGAAAAAAGAATGGAATGGTTCAACAGGTTTTTCTAGGGGAATCTTACTCTATTAATGAGAGTAAATAAAGGGTTTATACGAGGGTTAACTAACCAGTATGGTTAGCTAATATCACAATATATATAGGCTTTTTGGTTGTAATCCTAGAAATTTACCAGTTTAAACAAGTTACTCCATCTATTAAAATAGTACTTATTATTGTGGTCTCGAATAGATACACCAAGCCAAGTTTTAAAGTCTACAACATCACCGGCACACTCAAAATTTTGTGGAATTTGGGTAAACATTTAGAAATGGATAAGGCTAAATTCTTACAATATCTAACAAGGGTTATGTGTGCATGTTATGTAACTAATAATTTCACAAAATTATGCTTGAATTTTTTTTTTAAATTTAGGCATAACCTAAGCATTTTATTATGAAAAATAGGACAAGTAGGCATTCTAATTCTCCTCCCACCACTTGAAGTATACAACGCCCTTGTTGTATAAATATAAGATTAAGAACATGAAATTAAAACAAATAGAATGAGAAACTCCCATGGGTTTGCTAGGTATGATCCTTCATGTTGTGTTTGTGAGCAAAATTCTGTGTATGCGGGTTTGGATGCCAGCATGAATATAACACACAGAATTCTAGATTATAAATACTCCACCAAAGTCATTTTCTTTCTGTAAGGTCCTGTATAAGATATAGGAAACACTAATGCAATTCTATCTCGATACTCGATGGTTAGAAAATAAAAAATAAAAACAAAAACTATACATGCAGTCGATACGTCCTATCCCAATAACCAGGATACGCCATATTGAGACCTGTATAAAGTATCTAAATACGGGTCAGATTACCAAATACGTCGTATCATATAATGAATACGCCATATAGACAATTCTAACAATAAAGTTTAAAAACGAAGAAAAATAAAGGACCGGATAACGTCCAGACATTCAATACACCATATGGGTGGGATTGGATACGCCGTATTGACGTCTGGGAAGACAGACACGATAAAAATAAATCAAAAACAGTCTGGGTTGTCTCCCGGCAAGCACTTTTCTTATCAGCGAATTCTTTAAGTTAGACTTTCTTTAGCTTCTTCATTCCTTGGTGCGTGTCACGGTCCACCCTTCGTCCTTCTTTCAAAAGATTTCTTGGTAGATATGTGATATACTATATTCATTTCTTTTCCAAGTGTTATTCTCACATATGATTATGGCAATGTATTCCTTGTTATCCCCTAACAAGTACTTTATGACTTCAAATGTTTTGGCTTTGCACATCTTCTCATTGATTAGGTCATTCATTTTGTCATCAAAGCATGATGCACTATTTTGCACTGAGACATCGCAACTATGGTTCTTTGGGTGAAGCTCTTTTTTCAATCAAACAAATGTCACATTTTTCTTGAGCATCCAAATAGGGTTTGAAAAATGAGTCAGTATCAGTGTTAGGAGGGTTTCCATAGTTAGATTCCTCCCATTCTTCGTTGCTTGATATGATGTCATCCATTAGCTTGTTATTACCCCCTCCTTTTACCCAAGAATGCCATAATGCGCTTTTAGTCATTCCATCCATTCTTTTATGATCTTTGAATTTTGAATTAAACCAAGTTACGAATTCAAAGTAATCATGCCCGTCGTCTTCATCGTTGCTTATCATGTTATTTTTTCCAGCACAGGATAAGGGATAGTATTTATAGAAAAATCTCCCTACAAGTTTACTCCAGGCGGTCATTTTATCATTCCCCTCATGTATCTATAATTTTCGTGAGCACCGGTAAGCGAGATAGGAAAAACATGCATGCATAGTCGATCGGTGTCCATATTTGGAGTTTTAATCGAATCGAGTATTTCAAGAACTTTAGCAATGTGGTCTATCACGTCTTCTTCTTCTGATCCGCTGCAAGCATTATTTCGTAATTCCTTTAAGTGTTCCTTGCTAAGTTTAATTTTTGCATTTATGTCGATATTTGGTTTAGCAAGACTTGAGTCTTGAGCTTTCTCCATGCATTCCCTCAAAATTAGTTCTGTCATAATTCCTGTCATTCTCTCTTCAGTATATCCTTCGTAATCAGCACGTACTGAAACCAAGGTCAAAATTTAAGTAGGATTTGTTGTGAAAAAAGTAAATACATAGTACTAAACACGAAACTTAATATGAAAATTTTAAGGTCTACTGCTGTGTCAGATGATCGATACGCCGTATTCAATGGATTTGAATACGCCGTATAGATCTATTGAACAGAATACGCTGTATTGGTTTAGAAAAGTTGATACGCCGTATTCAATTGATTTGAGTACGCTGTATTGATTATTCAACTAGAACAATGTAATAAAAACAAAACTAAAACAGAAAGATAAAACACACAAGCACACAAATAAAATAAAAACAAACAGATAATATGGATAATCCGACACTAAGACTCAAAAATATTAAAATTTTTACACTAATCTAAATTATGTTAATCTAGGTTAATTAAAAGTTAGAACTAAAATACTAAATAAAAATAAAAATTAAGAATTTCACTCCTCGGCGGCGGCGCTAAAAACTTGATGTGTCGTTGCGTGTAGGTATTATTTATTACTACCTCCATCCCAAAATAAGTGTCCAATTTGACTTTTCAGAGTCAAACTGGTTCAACTTTGATCTTACGTATCTTTGTGTGTGTTATATAATATTTGATGCAAAATATATGAATGGATTGGGTTTTAAGTGTATTTTCATTGGTATAATTTTCATAAAGTATTATATAACACAAAAGAATATATTTAATGCCAAAGTTGAACCAGTTTGACTCTAAAAAGTTAAACTGGATACTTATTTTAGGACAGAAGGAGTATCAAGTTTTACATTTATATTTAGCCGACCATACCTAAAAACAATACCAACGGGCAATGTATTCGATCAGATGTAGCTTCGTTGGTAAGTAGGGTGTCGATCACTAAGAGCAAGAACATAATTTTGAAGTTTATTAGTATTTTAGTTATCTATGTTAGTTTTAATCTAAGTTAATTAATTCTAAGTTAAACCTATGCTAAACCTAATTCTAAAAGATAAGGGGGTTTTTTAGTCTGAGAGACTGGCACAGGTTTGGTAGTGACATAAATCTACTTCCGCTACCAAAACACATGCAAGACAATAATCAAAAGATAGAAGAGTGGTCAAGCCAATTATAAGGAAACTGTATTAACCATGATTAATCAAATAAAATGTTGGTTTGTTTATTTAATGCAATGAATGACTTATTTCGAGGGTTATATCTTTCTTAGATTCAAGCGCTATGTTAGGAATTATATTCGAGTTGATAAGACAAAACATATGAAAGATGAAGGACTTAAAAGATAAAGGAGGAATTCTTCAAATGATGGAAGATTACAGAAGATAATATAAAAGTTAGGAAGATTTAGTTGTTTCCTAATACTTATCCTTTGTAAACCTAATATATCTATTATATAAAGAGATATAGGTCGTATTGTTTTATGTGTGTCAAAATGTAAACACCAGAAAAGTGTGTGTGTGTGTCTAGGCATGAGTTCTCTAATGTAGATGCCTAGATTGGTTGTGTTTTAGACCCAAGATCAATGTTTCATTGATCCTGTTAGATAAGGTAACCATTCTACAGTTGATCGTGTAGAATTGTGGCTTGTAGTAGTCATTGTATCATGAAAGATAATGATGAAAAACCTTGTTAGAATAACATTGATTTGTTCTTATTCTGCTGCATGTTATTATCTTTGTTATTTATCCTAGATGAGGTCTAAACAACCTCGAGCTATAAACAATCCAAGAACTATCACGTGTTTTAGTTCTATTAGGTGGTTATAATCCTGATTCGGATCTTTACACTGTTAGGGTTTCGTTTTATTGTTTTTATGAGGCTGTGATCACTATTGTTTGATTAGGTTATGGTATTAGGGATTTCGTATACACTGTTTAATATGCTCTTCTTACTGGTTTTGATCGTTAGTAGTTTTTGGAGCTGGATACGAAAACCTAATCTAGGTTTTTCTTATCTTAGTTCTTGGCTTGTACCTGGGTGGTGCCTTGTACATGGAATGGTGGTTCCTGCTATTGCTGAAATTTTTATGGATGCTGTTATGTACTTCATCATATGCATGTTCTAAATCTTGTCTGAAGGGATTTGTGCATGAATTAGATGCGGATTGGAAGCATTTATGGGTGAGAGTGTGAGCCATCATGGGCTTAATGTGATGTCAATTCAGGATTTGTAGTTGCTAATCATCATTATTGGACAAGGTAATTCACAAATCTTAGTGACTCAAAATCTGTTTCAGTTGTGTTACTATCTGTTCGTGGGTTTTAAGTTTATGAAGAGAAGTTTTTGTCAAGTGGTTTGAAGGACATGTTTAATGCTAATGTTGCTTCAAAATTAATGTGGTTATGTGCTTCGTTTGCATGTATATGAGATTGTGCTTCTTATGTTGGTTACTGCTGCCCAAAGACAACTTAATGCTGCTAACATATTAAGTTAATGCTGCTAGAAGTGTTACTGCTGCTACGTTCGTAAGTTAATACTATTTTGGGATTTGAGGTATTACTATTGCTTGGGATCCAATAAAGGTTAGTACTGCTCGTTGATTTTTAGTACTGCTATTGGAAAACAGTTTTAACTGCTAGCTTTGATCAATATCGGATGACAAAGCAAATTGGATCTCGGATAGAATAAAAAACCAAGGTTGTTTGTTTTTGGTTTTACTGTTTGGTTTTTGGTAATGATGCCAGGCTTATTTCGTATGATTGTACTGCCAGTATTAAATAAGTTTATGCTGCTACTTTATGCGACAACGGATAAACACCCAGTTTGGCTTTTGTCTGACTTTGAAGAAGTTAGACAACACACACAGATTGGATTTGGTTTGCACGTTCTTTACAAATTATAAAGATTTGTTTATTGGAATAATTGGTTACGAAGAAGGTTGTTTATGACTTATTTGATGGTGAAGTAGAATTTCATGGGTTTGTGTTCTTATCATATCTCAAATGGCTTACAACATTTAGAGGTAACTGTTTTTCTTACAACGAGTGACAAGACTTGTCAGAATCTAGCAAAGGTGTGTGATTTTTCTTATGGTGCTCAAAGCTCACATTTGCTATCACTTTGGTCATGTGTCTCATAGAAGATGAGGATTTTGTTAAGAGATTGCGGTCTACTTATAATTTCGACAGATTATTTATAAGTTTGGAACGTCACGAAATAGTACCAGATAAAAACAACAAGATTGGTTGTCTACTTCTACAATCAAGTTCAATAACTTAATTTCTTCAACGGTAATCATTACATAGACCTACAGAATTAAGAATCAAGAATGGTGAACAATGGGGTTACAGGGAAGCTTATTGTTAAAATGATTTAAACCAGAACAGGACCACATGAGGTGAAGGTTTTTACTACTGTAAGTCATTGTTACTACTGCTAGTTTAAGTTTCTACTACTCAAGTTTAGTTATCTTAAGGTGTGTTCTGAGGGTAATTTAGTTGTTGGAAGGCTGGATTTAGAAGTTGTGATAGTGGTTTGTGGTTGTTCAAAATCATAGTTAGCATACCTTTAGTCCCCTATAGGATTATGACAAAAAGGGAGATAATTTTACAAAGAAGATGTCAACTATAGAACCTGGGTGGAATGACCTTATTCTTTCATATATAAATATACTTATATATAAATATATATATATATATATAATATATAAATATACTATATATATATATATTAGCATAAGGGGAAGATTGTGCTTATTTTGTTTTGTCATTATCAACTAGGGAAGATGTTGTGGAATTAATTTGAGTTGATAAGTACAAAACAACGAAAGTTGAAGGACTTAAAAGACAAAGGAGGAATTTTTCAAAAGATGGAAGATTACAGAAGATTTCCTAGAAGATAATTGTAAAAGTTAGGAAGATTTAGTTGTTTCCTAATACTTATTCTTTGTAAACCTAATATCTCTACTATATAAAGAGATATAGTTCGTGTTATTTTATGTGTGTGTCAAAATGTAAACACCAGGAAAAGTGTGTGCGTGTCAAGATGTAAACACCAAGAAAAGTGTGTGTGTATGTCTAGGCGTCAAGTCCTCTAAGTGGACGCCTAAGGTTTGTGTGTTTT
>BQNB010126185.1:0-19641 GCA_026074375.1 Tanacetum coccineum
TCATATTTTAACTAGACCGCGCAAGTTCTAATATTTTTCATCACATTATATATAAATCGATTAAATGAAACAATTTATATATTTGTGTTAAACAAACTCACTTTATTTCGGTGTCAACACACTCAAACGCACGCACCCCGGCTTTCGCAGCCAAACCCAACAGCCCCCGGCTGTTTAAACCAAACAAACCAAACACGCCCTTTTCTCGGCTATTTCCCAGCTGTCCCCGCAATTAAACTCACGCACCCGACCCGGACAGCCAAACGCACCCTTGTGCGTGGCTGTTAAGCCAAAGGCACCCTTATTCGGTGAATACCACAAGAACCAAACGCCCCTTTTTGGTGGGCTGTTCTTACCACAAACCAACCGCACCCTTTGCGGCTGTGGTGCCCAAAAACCAACGCACCCCTCGGCAGTTTCTCAGCCGACCCATACACGCCCTAGGTGGGGCTGTCACAGCCAAAAGCACCCTAGTTGTTACAAACCAAACCCGACAACCCAACCCACACCCATAGTGGCGGCTGTCAAACCCGACGCAAACCAAATACCCCCGGCTGTCCCGAGCCTAGCCCGACACCCCGGCTATACCCGGCTGTTATTGACAGCCAAACGTGCCCCTTGGTTGTTAACCCACAACCTAACGCATCCCTTGGTTGTTAAACCCAACCCGACGCACCACTTGTGGTGGTTGTCTATAAAACCAAACACACGCACCCTTGTCGGGGCTTATATAGCCGAACAAACATACCCCGGCTTAGAACAAAACCAACCGCACCCTTATCTTGTGCTAACCCAAAACCGGACGCACCCTCTTCGGGTGGTGGCTGTCCCACAGCAACGCACCCTTTTCGGGTGGTTTTACAACCAAACGCACCCTGGTGGGTTAGACCAAACGCACCCTTTTGGTGATATTATAAACCACAACGCACCCCTTGGTGATAACAAGCCCACAAACCCGACCCGACTGTCCCACAGCCCGACCCGACCCACACGCACCCTCGTCGGCTTATTTTACAAACCAAACCTGATAACCCAACCCCGACGCACCTTTTTGCTATAACCCATAAAACAAACACCCCTTCGTTTCTATAACAAAACCAAGCGCACCTTCTTCGTTTTTATAAACAAAACCAAACGCACCTTCTTCGTTTGGTGGTTGTGATATGATGATGGTGATGATGTAGATGGCAGGCGGGGTGTGGTGGTGGCGTGGGTTCGGTGGTGGTGATGGTGGTGTTATAAGGCGCGTGGGAGAGAGTGAGTTGGTGGATCGGGTAGATCCGGAGGTGGGAAGTGTTTTTGGTCTCGCCGGAAAAATCCCGCCGGAAAAGTTTTCCGGCGGTGGTGGGTGGTGGCCGGCGGCGGGGGAGCTAGCCGGAGAAGAAAGGTGGGAGAGAGAGTTGTTAAGTGTGTGTGTGTTATAAGAGATGAAATGAAAATGAAAGTTATATGTTTATATATATATATATATTTAAATGTGGCAAGTCCCTTATAGTTGAGGGACCTAAAGTGTAACATTTTTGGTATAGTTTTTATAAAAACGGTTCGGGACTCATTTGAGCGGCTTAACGAATGATTCAACGCACGAAACTTGCGCCATTGTTTTTCAAATCATTTTTCCGATAAAAATGAGTATTCGCTTGATAATATTTCAGAAATATTTTATAACATTTAATAAAATATCTCTTATTCATTTTACGAACCGGTTTTGCCTCGTCCGAAATAAAAATGGATTTAAGCTCGAGTAGTCGCGTTTTCAAAAACGCTTTTAATTAAAAAATGATGACTAATTTATTTAATATTTTTATTAAATAAATACTGATAATTAAAACAAGTTTAATTGTTTTTGTGTGTCCGCGTCGTATATTGTTCGAATAATGTTTGCGGTGCTGTATTAGCCCTTTTCGGCTCGTTTCCAGGTCTCGGGCAAAACTAAAAAGTTGTCAGGAATGTCATTCCACGTCAAATTACTTTAGAGTCCGAGTCGTGAAAACGTGATTTAGATGATCGTTCCCATAAGTCAAACCAGACCCAAAAAGTCAAAGATTGACATCGTCATTCTAAATTCGAAAATTCTCGGATGTTACACCGATAGATATATCCACAACACTCGCGCTTACTACAATAGCAATTAACGGTTCATGATAAATAGGGACTTCACGACAATAAGGTAACTTAGCAATAATATTCAGGCAGTAATCTGGATAGCATACACTTTGTAAACACTTTGAAAACACTTAGAAAAACACTTGTGTCCAATAGTAAAACAAGCAATGTAATTCACCCCGTAGATTTTGTAAAACAATCACGTAGTAAAAAGGGGGCTATGAACTCACCTCGAGTGAATGGTAATCAACAAGTATTCACAATAGAAAATGCGTCACGCTTACGATCGAATGCAACCTAATCCAATATAGGTCGTATAAGTACTAAACACTTTGATTATTTATAGGTCGTATAGCTCATCATACTATCGTTCGGGCTATCATAATTAAGAGGTCATGTAGTGACGTATGAGGAGCTAGGACACTTTAAATCGTAAATCCAACAACTCGTCGATACGCCACCCCGAAGAGGCCTCATTATGAAACTCCCTAGTAATATAGTACTTTGATTAACTAATACCACATATAATTCTATATAGCTACATCACCATCTAATCGTTTTAGTGAAATCATATTTATAAAGTAAAAACGTTTATAAGTATACTTTAGTAAAACTGGCGTAACTTTCTCGTTTTAAGTCCGTTTCTTTCGTTTCTTACGTCCACGCCTTCGTATTAAGACGAGTTATCAAAATATAACATTTTCAAAATTTGAGTTTTTCTGATGAATAGTGATTTTACTGTTCATAACAGTTATATATTTATTTTTATAGATTTAGTTATCGTAAATCTCGTAAATGTCGTAACTTATTCGTTTTAACTCCGTTTTTAGCGATTCTTTCGAGCATGTCTTCGTATTTAAAAGTTTTATCGATTTATTGATGTTTTAAAAGTATAAGTTTCTGTGGTGAATAGTAACTTTTATAAAAATAGTTTTATAAAAGTATATATTTAACGTAAACTTGAAATCGTCGTATCTTTTTCGTTATAAATCGGTTTTTCGAGTTCTTTACATGCCCACGATCCTTGGGACATGTAGTATCTTATAAAATCATAAAATAGAGGTGTAAATTTTTGAATTCAAACAGCCCCTAAATATGTTTTTCTCAAAATGTGTTTAAAAGTCATTTTTATAACTTTTTAGCTGAACCACATTGTTACAAGTCCATTACAACCCTTATTAACATATGTATTACATACTAAGGGTTCCTAGTCCATGATATATTCAACCACATAACACATGAATAAGTGTACAAAATTATAATCACAAGCAAACATATGTTTTATATGTTTAAAAGCATCCTAATGGTGATTTCACTACATAGAACTTATATACACATAAAATGATAAATGTAAAGACATAAAGGGTTTTAGGTAACCTTATGGTGATTTAATATGATAAACAATATAATCTAAACCCTTGTTTAGATTATAAACCCAAGCTTGCAAGATCTTGAAACCCTAAACCCTAATCTTCCATTTTTCTTGCTTAACACTTGTAAAGACTTAATCAAGCATTCAAATCTTCTTAGGACATCTTAGATATGTTGTAGGAATGTATGTAAATGTGTTAAATAAAATTTGGTATGGATTTAGTGTTGGTCTTGTGGTTGTCGTGAGCTAGACAGGAAGGGGAAGAGAGATTTTATGTGTTTTATACCTTGAAAGTGAGAAGTGTGTGTGTATTTCACTAGTAAAGGCCTTATATACTCTAATGACTAGTCAAAGAATACATGTATAAGTCATGAGACAATATGAGTAAAACATGGAAGTCTTTGGTTAAAAAGATGGGAGGTATGGCTAGGTTTAATGGCAAGTGATGTACAAAAGACCAAGTTGAGATTTTTGTGATATTTCTTGTTGTGTAAACACTAATTCCGGTTTATGCATGTATATATGTAAGATATTTTGTTATTTTTAGGTATTGGGTATAAATGTGGGTATTTGTTGAAGCGTAGAAAAGTTTTGGTGCTTCTGGGTATGCCTAAATGTATTTAATTGCGAAACGTAAACGTTTTACGCAACCAATAAAAAAAATTAAAAAAAATTGATTATTACTTTTGTAAAAATAATATATTGCTTGCTTGACGAAAATTTTAATTCGTTTGGTGTCCGTTTACGTTAATTGTTGATTTTTTAGTTTACGCGATTTTACTATATAATAAGAATTAAAAGTAAACGCGTACGAGAAAAAAAATAATTAGTAAAATAGATGAAGTCGTAAATGACCTGAAAATACGGAATGTTATAGCCCGTGTTTGGTTGGAGTAACCTTCGAATCCGTGAGGATCGACCTGTGATCAGGTAGATTCAATTTAAGAAGAATCTCCTTGACATGATTTCCAGCTTGTAGTATTGAATCTTTCTAACACACGTGTATTAGATTCATTGTACTTAGTATGTTCTCATTATTGGAACATCTTAAAGCAGACATCACGATAAGAGTGAACCAATGAGTTACTGTCTCACCGATTGAATAGAGAAATTGATTTGAAAATCAATCGACGTGTCACTTGCTAAAGTGGTTTTGTGATACATCGAGAGTTTTAAGCAATTCAAAATTCATCATCAACCGTCAATTCATATACTGGAACAAGTTTGATTCTCTTGGAATCGCACAATCGTTTCTTTCCAGTTGTCACAAGTTTGATTCATTTGAATCGCACAAGTCACCTACCAAGAGCTTGTTTGATGTTGACTCAAGCAGGATTTCCATCTTCACTGTGATTACTTGATTATCACTCTGATGTTCTGGCAAAATCACAAGGATAATGCGTAGGACTCTTTATATATTTCTCGTTATTCACATTGTGTGAAATAGCAAGCATAATCTTTGACAAGTGTCCTAATGAGATTTATGGTTGATCTCTTTTGGCTCTAGACTTAATAGTACACTTTAGTTTTAGTAATCGAGGGCTGGAGCAGACTGCCACCTTTTCAATACCAACGAACTCGGAGTGAGAAAGTTGATAGAAATGCGTGTAATCTTCGTGAGAAATAAAACAGAAATCTTTTGAGAGATTCTTGGTGGCTAGAGAGGGTTGTGCATTGCATCACTGGGTCCATGATGTCAGACTTCAATGTCAGCAATCATCTTTGTGATTCTTGACAGCAGATGTATTGACCCGATTTATGCCTAAGTGTAAGGAGGGCTTCTTTCTTTTAACCCTTTATCTTAACTTTTCTTTTTAATCTTCAACCCCTTCAGCGCTTATCGAGACTTCATAACTAGTACCTTGTTGGGTTTGTTCCAGTACTAGCTCCATCTCAGTCGACACTTTTCCCTTATCCTCACTTTTACTCTTTTTTTCATACCTAAGGGCTACTACACTATCTAGTGGAATATTCCTGGGTAGATCCCTCCAGTTCTGGATGGATCATGGGAATGAATACCTAAACTTAACCACCTTATAACTCCAATGCAGTAATATAAATGGTCGGTCTTTGGTACTTCCACATTTCTGCCAACCACATAACCATTTGCTCCCCCTTTATATGTGCATCGATTAATCGAAAGAGTTTAGCACATATATGGGTTAGTGTACACTTGAGATCTTAAAAATCACATTATTAGCCATATATTTTAATCACATTTTCTCCTCTTATCAAAAATATTAAATCTCTTGATATTTTGGATATCAATTTTCAATTAAAACTGCTTTCGGGAAAAATGTCCATTATTAACAAGCGCCCGTATTAGGAACATTTTTAATGCTCCCCCCTCAAATAATGAGAATATTATATGGTTGTTTGAGTAGTTAATTTGAAATTTGTTTGAATTTACTATGAAATTAATTGAAAACTCATACCTCAAACACTATATATCCTAATTTTTAAAGTTTACACTTACACATATTATATACTCACAAGATTATTTATAGACGAGGTTTGACCAATGATGAGAACATCATATGAATAGAATCATATGCTTCTTTGTAGCACCATAATGTATCCATCGTACAATCCCCCACCAACAAACATTTTTAAGCCTCTTCATTAACCTTTTTTCTTCAAGAAGTTGTCAATCTAATTCTTTCTCTGTCCAAGCACTCTTCGGCATACTTTAACTTTCTTTACAAATTTAGAAAGTCATTGGCTTCAAACTACCATAATGAAACAAATTTCAGATACATATTTAACTTTGAGCTTGAGTGGTTGGTGATTTCGATGATTGATGTTTGTCTTAGCTTCCCCGTAACCAGCAATCCTTTTCTTGAGTAGATTCAAAACTTTCTTGCAGTCGCCTTCAAGCAGTCTTGATGTAAAATCCCAAACATCCAAAGTACACAGGTAATTCGAAACTGTAACACCAAAGTCAATTAAGTCCCGGATGTCTGTATTTCTCCTTGCATGATAGTGATAGATATAAATTGAAACACCAAAGTCCAACTAAGTCCGGATTCACATATTCCCTCTAAGTAGTCGAAAGAAAACACCTAAGTCAACTAAGTCCCAAATGTACTCATTTCTTTCTGCAGAATACACTAACTTAAGGAATCATCATACTTATCAAAACCTAAGTGTACCTCCTTTGTTAACTAATTTACTTCTTAAGAAATAAGCTTAGAGATTGACTGTTGGGAAAAACATTAATTGAATGAAAAAAGGGTTTCAAAAGAATTCTTACTTACGTTTTAAATAATAATTCACCTAAAACTCCCCCTGGAACTCAAATGATGCATACTAAATGTTGACGAGATTCCTTCCCTATGAGTTGAAATATTGCATCCCTAAAGAAACAAAGAAGGCCTAAAATCAAAAGAAGCTATCATGAAGACAAGGTTTCAAGAGAAGGCTATCCCCTTATAGCATCTACTCCCTTCCACCTTGCTGGTTCGACACATTGAAATCAGCAAAACTATTATACTCACTACATACTTCAGATGAAGTTTAAAGCCTGATTTACTAATCTTAAATTTCAAATAAGTCCATTAAAGTGGAAAACACAGACATTAAAGCCCTTGAAGTTAATAATAAATTAACTCCCTTAAAATTTGATCTGTCATTATTAAAAACTTTATCCGTTTATTCTGTGACTTATTTTTGAAGACCGGTTTAAAAATATTTGAATGGCACATTCTCCCACCTCAAATGATGACCACTATTTCTATTTAAAGAGATGTTGTTTTCCCCATTGTTTGAGTGTCAAATTATCTTTGATGAAAAGCATTTTCTGATGAAGCAATGTTTTATCTTGAAAAACAAACACCAAAGCAAATAAGATTTCTCTTATTTTTACACATAAGTGCACTGACACGTACACTTATGGAAACATAATAAGAACGGGTTATGTTGCAAAGTAAACACAAGCCTTTGCATGGTCATTAAGTTGACCATGCCCGAGAATAAATTCCCGTTGAAAGGTCAATTTTTCTTTTTGAAATACTTGCCTTTAAGGTGATGATCGGGTTGCTATCTGAAATAATAGCAACCTATTTTTGGCATGTTTTGAAAACATTTGGAATTTCTGCTCGAACTTAATTTACAGCCTCGTATCATTATTGAATGAAATTTCTAAGATCGTAAATGTTATCGATTTTTAGAAGACATGCCATTATTACCTCTTTTTATATTTTTCTCATTTTTAAAAAAAAAATTCTTTGGTTTTAAATATTTTATATTTTTCTATTTTGATTTTATAAAGTTTTCTGAAAAATGAAAAATCTTTTTGGTTTTTATGGTTTTTAATATATATACATATGATACAAGGATATCAGAATAGGTACCACTATTCTTCAACTTCATATGCCAACTGTTTCAGTGTCTCAGGCGTAAAACTTCGCATTCCCAGCTTATTGATCAGAAATTCAATTCTTTCTCTGCATAGGGGTTTAGTGAAGATGTCCGCTAGCTGATATTTCGTGTTGACAAAGTAAAGATCTACTACTCCACTCTCCACTTGCTCTTTAATAAAGTGGAATCCGATGTCAATATGCTTCGATCGAGAATGTTGAACATTGTTGCAACATAAGGCAATAGCGCTTTTGTTATCACAGTACATTAGAATTTTATTGAATCCAAGACCATAGTCGGTAAGCTGTGATCTCATAGAAAGGACTTGAGCACAACAACCAGACAAGGCTATATATTCAGCTTACGTATTGGATATCGCAGAGCTTTTCTGAATTTTTGATGACCAGCTAACAAGTTTGTCTCCTAATAATTGCATACTTTCAGATGTACTTCGTTTAGTATCTTGGCAACCCGCGTGATCAGCGTCTGCATAAGCTGTTAGAGCAATCGAAGAATCCTTTGGATACTAGAGTCCCCTATTTACGGTTCCTCATAGGTATTTAAAGATTCTTTTTACAGCATGTAAGTGCTTTTCGGTAGGCTTTGCCTGATACCGGGCACACATGCATACAACAAGTGTAGTGTTGGCTCTGGATCTATCTGGCTGTAAGAATATAAGGTGCCATCATACACTACGATAGTGTGTAGATCAACGACCTTTCCACCTTTTGTATCTCACCCGAGTTTGGATTTCTCACCATGACAGTATCTACGGGTATCCCATACCAATATTTTTTCAATGATTCTAGAGCATATTTAGACTGGTTTAAAAAGATGCCTCTGGGACTTTGTGAAATATGTAGTCCTAGGAAGCCCATCATCGACATCTTAAACTTTAAACACATTATTTTTGAAAATTGGTCACATAATTCAGGTGTAGTAGACGCAAAGATTATATCATCAACATAGATTTGTACTAGGAGAATATCTTTACCTTGTCTTCTGATGAACAATGTGGGATCTACGGTTCCTTTAGAGAATTTCTAAAAGAGTATAAACTTTACCAATAGATCGTACCACGTGCGAGGAGCTTATTTCAACCCATAGAGAGCCTTCTTAATCTTATACACATGATTTAAATTATCTTGATCCACAAACCCGTCCGGTTGGCTGACATAAACTTCTTCGCGCAGAATGCCGTCTTAACATCCATTTGGTAGACGATCATATTCATGTGATCAGCATATGCGAGGAAAATTCAAATAACATCAAGTCTAGCCACTGGAGCAAAGGATTCCTCAAAATCAATTCCCTCTTCTTGACGGTAACCACGAGCAACCAAGCGCGCCTTATTCTTTAGAATTCCTCCCATTTCATCAAGTTTCACCTTATAAATCCATTTTAATAACCATCACTTTATTTTGATGAGGAACGTGTTCCAGACTTATGGACGTTCAATTCATTAACCTCCCTTGCATTGCTTCAATCCAATAAGCTTGAGTTAATGCGTCTTTATAGTTCTTTGGTTCAATGCTGTGAGAAAGGCATCATAGTAACAAAATAAGGCATGTTCATGGAGTTGAATTCTTGTGGAAACAGGTCTTTCGAGTTCACCAGGATGTTGTTTCTAAAAGGATGATCCTTGGTCCATTTGGTACGTGTTCTGAGTTAGGAGTAGCAGTGTGCACAATGGTGGGAATAATGTCCAAAGAAAAAGATGCTTCAGAATTGTTTTCTGGAATTGGAATGCCAAAGAATGGATCGTTATACATGTGTGCAACATCTAAGTCGTGATTCTCTTCTTTAACATTGTTAGAAATGACAGAAGATTAAGTTTCAGGTATTGTTTGAGAGTTACTAGGTGATGGTGCATCTTGGTCAATAGTTGTTGAGGAAGGTGAACGGTTGATGCAGCAGGTTCTGGAGCTACTACTTCAGTAATTGGAGCAATGACTTCAGGGGCTGGGCGATCAACACTTGATGGAGGGTTGAGTAATTCATCAAATAGTAGTTGAAACAAAATATCCCAATCAGTTCTTGAAGGTGGTACAGATGGTGGTGTAAAGAGGGGGTTTGAGGACGGAGTCTTAACGCTAATTATTGCAGAGTATATTTCATAGAAGTGTGGGTTCTAAAATTTGGTTTAGAAGCCATCACTGTCAGCTCATCAAAATCTACATGAATTGTTTTTATGATTCATCTGGTGCGTCAGTTGTAAATTCGAAATGCTTTCTTTGTAGGTGCATAGCCAATGAAAATACCAATATCAGCTTTCGGTTGTAACTTTCCTAAGTTCTCGCTATCATTAATCGGATAACAAAGTGCACCAAATACGTGGAAAAATGATAAGTCAAGAATTTTGTCATGTAAAAGCTCATATGGTGTTTTACCGTGACAAAGACGTGTGATGGAACGATTTTGGGTATAACACGTGGTAGCAATTGCTTCTGCCCATAAAAGTAATGGATCTTTTGCGTAAATTAACATTGTGTGGGCAGCTTCAATTAGCGTATGATTACGTCTTTCAACGACACCATTTTGTTATAGAGAGCGAGCAACAGATGTTTCATGAGAGATGCCAACATTCTCATAATATTCATGTAAAGTTTGATTAACAAATTCAGTTCCATTATCTGTTCTGATTCGTCAGACAGGTACTTTAAGCCGCACTTGGATCATCTTGAGAAACTTGATTATGAAATCTGGATCTTCATCTTTTGACCTTAAGCACTTTACCCTTGTAAATCGAGAGTAGTCATCGACAATGACGAGATGTACATTTTCCCCCCCCATTAAACACTTGTGATACCGAAATGGTCTACAATACGTTCCATGTGAAGAGGATTACGTTTTTCTTGCTGGTGTCTTCAGAATTTAGGTTTGTGGGTTTCTTCTTTCTTTTGGCTCATTGACATGAGTAATAGATGATCCTTTTCAAATTTTAGCTTAAGGAGACCTCGAACAAGACCGTGTCTAGCTAAATGGTTGATTGTACCAAAGTTCAGATGAGACAGACGTCAGTGCCATAGCCATGACTTAGTCTTTGAGGCCTTTAACAAGAGACATATAGGAGAGGACACCATCATATTTCCAAGATACAATGTATACAGATTGTTGCCTCAAGATCCAGTCAATAGATCAACACCTTCTAGATTACGAATGAAGCAGGTGTGTTGACGAAAAGCAACTTCAAGGTTCGAATCACAAAATTGCCCAACAGAGAATAAGTTGTGTCCAAGTCCTTCCACATAGTAAACCCTTGAGATTGTAACATTCCCAATCTGATAATCACCATATCCCAATATATTTTCCACGTGATCATTTCCTAATTTAACTGTACCCAAAAATTTATTGACGAAATTAGTGAGCTGAGAGCGATCTCTAGTCATATGTTTGGAGCAGCCAGAGTCCAAATACCAGAGAACAATTTGGATGACATGCATTCATCAAGAGAGGAAGATGGAACATCGGAAACTATGGATCCCTAAGATTCACTGGGTTCCTTGTTGTTAGCAGATATAGATTTAATAAGCTTAGGTTTGCTAAAGGGAACATTAGTTTTAGATTTTCTAGGTTTCCTTAAGTAAACCAATGTTACTACAGGCTAAGGTATATCAGTTTCTATAGTAGTTGGTTTCCTAAGGGGCACTTCAGCAGTTGTGGTAATCCTAGTTAAAGGGCACACATTTCCTACTATAATGAAGGTCTGACAAGTAGGTCTCCAAGTGTATCCAATATTTGTGAACACCTTTCTTGTTAGTTTCCAAGCTTTTCTCTTTGAACTTTTCTTAACAGATTTAGATTTAGCACGAGCATTCACATCATTGATAAAATCAAGAACACACAAATTATGATTATCAGAAAGCATGCAACATTACACTTAACCATAGAAGTTTAGAATTCGCATTAAGCTTGGAATGCTAGACATTTGCAGTTCCTTTAGGTTCAATAACATAATTCTTATTTTTCAAACTAGATTTAACTGTCCTAGAGTGGGCTTCTACTTTATTCTTCTGAGTATTACTTGGTGTTTGCTGAATCTTATCTTTTTTTGTATTGCTGATGGCTTGTGATGCTAGCAATAGTAGATCGGTTTTTACTCCTGTAGAAGGCAACATAGGTTTGTTAGATGAAGAAGCTATTTTTGTGTTTGTGGTTCCTGTGGATGTGACGGGCTCAGTGAATCTAACTCTTTTGTCCTTGTTCTTTGGGGTCACAACCACTAATTTTTCACTTGAATTGTTGATGCTAGGGCAGGTTTGTCTGATTATTATAAGAAACTCCTAAATTCGTTTGGTATACTTACAAGCAGAGTCTAAGGAATTATTTAGAGGATTTTATGATTTTCCTTGTTCCACTATTTCCCTAAGAATCGCAGCTTGTTCCTGAGTGTACCTAAGGTAGTCAGAGTGAGCTGTCCTATTGTTCAACAATCTAGTGGCTATAGGTTCTTCATCAATCTTAAGCATTTCTGGAGCAATAGTGTGTTTGGTAACAACATTATCAGCTAAATCTTTTCCCTTAAGTTTCCTTAATTCATTCTTGAGAGTTGTAATGACCAAAACTTTTTCCTGAAGACTTGCATTTAAATCAGAGATTTTCACAAACTTTTGATTGACCTAATTAATTAAAGTATCACATCTGTTCTTTTTGATCGAATAACGGGTTGGTTTGATCGAGTCAATAAAGTTGTTAGTAGGTCTGTTTTAATTGTTCTTTCTTGCAATAAGCTTTGATCACCCTTTGATCCAATTTTCAATATTTATCATTTCAATTCTCTTCTATGTCTTTTTGACAGTATTTCTCATTCTTATTTCCATCTTAAAGATTTAATTCTCTCCTTTCAATACTTTCTTATAACCGTGTTCTTTCTCTTGCGTACTGAGCTTTCAATTCATTACATTCAATGTATTGCGATCATAAAAATGTGGTGCACTTTGATTGAAATAGATTGTCCCTTTGAAAAATTTCATGATTAAGTTGAGTGTCAACTTCTAAAGAGATGCAATGTTCTTAAAGAGTTGTATATCTTCTGAACAGTTTATCATAAGTCTCTTTTTCAATGAAATCCATTATGTTGAGAAGCTCAGTCTCAAGTTTGAGACACTTTTTACATTCATGCACATTCACAGAAGCATTATACATAGTAGAATTTATAATTATGTTCACTATATCTTTGTTGATGACTTGTTCCAAGGAGTCGTCTGTTTTCATTTAAAACTTGATTCTTTTTAACTTCAAACATTTTTTACTCTAAATGATGTTGTTCCACAGCCTGTTCCATTTGATGAAAGACATTTTAGACTTTAGAAGTTCATCAATTAAATATTGATCGAATGTATTGAATAGGTCCTTCAGTGCTTTTACAAATAGAATTATTTCATCCCTAAAACAAGATTTTGTATGTTCAAACTCCTACGAGCCCTTAGTGATAGCTGTAGTCGTGGTTCTTTCTTTGACAACCATGTCAAAACCGGCAAGATGGTGTTTAAGTTTCTTCAAACTCGTATTAACCATGCTGACTTTAGGAAGTTCTTTTGGAACCTCAACTTTGGTGGGTCTACTAGAAAGAGTGGGATATGAACCAAATCATTTTTCAAAATCTTGAGAAAGTTGGTTGAGAACAGCATAATCAACTGGTGTGGTAATAACTTTCTTTTCTAAAACCATTGGATCCTGTTGTTTTAAAAGCATTTTTGAACGACTCTCTTCAGCAAGCATTAGGGTCTCTTCGAAGTCAGGAATCACAATAACACTAGTGTTCTTTATTGAATTACCATAATAAAAGCTTGTGGTTTCCTAAGGCTGAGCTTTCTTCAGATAGAAAGGATTTTGAAAACCTAGAGCTTATTTAGTGGTATGATCATAGAAAAACTATGGTTTTGTCAATATATGAACAGTTTGTGCTGATTGATCTCTTTTATAAACAATATTATCTAGCTGTTTGATCTTCTTTTTTAAAACAATTTTTTTATCAATATTTCTAGATTCTTCTTTCTTAAAATCAGTTTTTGTGAAGATTAATGTTTGCATTAAAGATTCCTTTTCTTTTAAATGTTCAGAAAGAGTTTGTTTAAGACGATCAATCTCGACAAACTGTTCACATGAATCTAAAACATTATCTTTACTTTTTAAATCAACATTTTGTGTCCTTCTTTCAATTCTTTATATCTTTCAAGCTCAGCAGATAAAGTATCATTGACACTTTTATTGTCCAGATTAATATTGGTGCAATTAATCTACTTGGCTTTTCATTTGTATCTATCAACAGATAATATCAGTGCATATTGTTATGCAGATGAGTAGAATTCTGAACACGTGCCTGTTATGATTCCTGTCTCATACTCCCCAAGAATAAGGAATGTATATTTGCTATCACTCGGTTATTCAGTATCTAAAAGGTTTACAACAAATCGACTGTAAAAGAAGATGGCCTCTGCTTGCACATCTGGAATTAATCATATTGTTATCTATATTATAGGATTGTGTACCTCATTTCAGGTACATCTGACCATAATGAGATAAATTCGCCATGAGAGCAACTTTGGCAGTGTTGAGTTCATCACAATCAGAGTCATATGCATCCAAATCATCGGCTTGATAAGCAGCATTGTAAGTAATGACAGTTTGTGTGGCTTGACCTTCTACAGTTCCTGGATCTGCCAAAAATGCTAGTTCCTCCTCATGTAGAATTTGACCAATTTTCTTGAGCTTGTACCAGCAACACTTTATCCTTAAACCACGAATCATCCCATTTCCTTTTAGGTTTAGTGCACTGTTTGGACATGTGTCCTTCCCTTTTGCAGTTGTAACAAATAGCAGTCCTTTGTTTCCCAGAATTGCTTCCACTTGCTCCTGGAGTGTAGGTCCTACTTGTCCCCATAGCAAAAGACGGAGGATTAAAAGGATCCACCCCTTCGTAAGGATATGTCAACTCCGACTCATTCTCATCTTCCTCAGTGTCGATCTCTATATCATCTTCATCTTCTTGGGATCTTTTTCTTCCTCAAATTCGTCTTCTTCCGGGTCTTTGTCTTCATCTTCTAAGACAGGTTCGGGAACAACAGAAGCATCATCATATTGATTCGGCTCAACAACGGGTACGTCATGATTATGATCGGGAGGAATCACATTCACCATGATAATCTAGAAAATATCATATAATACTTACTTAATAGCGTATCACTTCGCATAAAAGCGCAACAAACAAAAATTTACGATTCGCGACATTCTTGATCCGCATATATCTTAGTTATATTTTAAACATACATAATGGTAATTATCATATAATCACATGACATTTTATGCATACAACACATGCACAAATGCACCAATACATAATACTTTATGCATCCAACACATGCATAAATATCCATACTTAACCAATCACACATATAATACATACATAAATATACTTATACGTAACAATTAATAAGTGTACCTTACATGTAACCAATGGCAACGAGGAGTATCGGCGTGCGTGTCAAAGCGTCATAGTTTAGGTTTTTCAAAAGACTCAACCCAGTTCCTTACAACCTTAGACTCTTGACATTACTTTGATATCTAAAATGACTACAATCCGAGTTTTGAAAACAACCTAGTTCTCTATAACCGAAGCTTTGATACCAATTTGTAACACCCGCCCCGAGGGGCATCGGATTGCGCAGCGGAAAGTAGCAATTTGGTGTTACTAAATAGCATCTGTCAGCATGATAATAGAAAATGACTCAAATAAGACGTTTACCAAACATGTGTTCCATAATTATTCAGAGTTAAAAGTGCGTTTAGGTCTCACAGAATCGTAACCATCGTCTATTACAAACCATGAAAAAACAAATTATTTTCAAATAAAAGACATTGTTTTAAACACCACATGAGATATTGTTTTTGAAAGACCAGAATACACAAGAAGTCTTTCTATAAAATCCATCACCACACGCACGACACCTCCACGCCATCGTTGCCTTCAGCCTTAGTTACCTGGGATAAAATATGTTTAAAACATCAACAACAAAGTTGAGTGAAATTCATAGAGTTTAAATTAATCTATAAGTAAAAAACATTTGAACACATTATTAGTTCTTGGGAAAACAAAGCAACAAATGCAATGTATAGCAACTTCTTTTCTTTCACGCAATAAGCTCATGACACCGAACGTTAACAAAACATATGGCATTTCATATGTTTAAAGGTACCCCAAACAAGGTATTATTGTCATATACCTACTAATTTCTAATAACAAAATGTCTATTTGACAGGGTGGTCACAAGGATTCAAACCCCGGACAGGGTTATCAAACCCAATAGATCTATTTAATGCATTAACGTTTACCTCACAACAAGGCAATTAACAGTTCATGAAATAAAGGACTTCGACAATAGCCACTTATACGGAAACAATCTCATAATTGGGTCCAGCATACCATAAAATCATATGTGTTCGATTTATAAAACAAACATGAATCCCCCTCGTTGGTTTAAAAACATTTAAAAGAATTTAATGCGAGGCTATGAACTCACCTTAACCAAATGATCCAAATCAATCAATCAATCAACAAGGACAATAAATTTCACGTCTCAACCGCGACCTATATAGTACATATATAGCGGCACGCGACTAAAATTATAATACATCATATATTGCATAATTGCATACATACATACATACATACATACATACATACATACATACATACATACATACATATATATATATATATATATATACATACAAACATATACTATATAGACATAACATACATATATATATATATATATATATATATATACATATATATATATATATATATATATATATATATATATATACATATACATATATATATATATATATATATATATATATAATATATAAAAAATAATAACATATACAATATATATAAATACACATATACATAAATAATAATATAATATATAAATAAAATATATATACACACACACAAAATAATATATATACTAACATACAAATAAATAGATTATATATATATTTATATGTATAGTAATATATATATATATATATATATATATATGTATCTATATATAAAAGTGTTATGTGTGTGTATATATATACACATATACATATAAATACATATATATAATAATATATAATACATATATCATATAATATATAAATATATAAATATATATATATAATATATATTATTACATATAATAATAATATATATTATATATATATATATATATATATATATATATATCACTATTACGTATATACAATCATATACTAGAATCTCCAAGTGCGACGCAAAACATTTCGCTTTGACTTACTTAACAATATCACAACGTTTTCAATAAAGTTTCCATTTTTAGAAAGCTTGCCGAAAGTAAAGATAATATAACCCAAACTTATAGTTTCATCTTAGTTTAACTAACATTACGAATCCTTTGCTTGTTATAAACTATATTCAAATGTATACGCAAGTTTGACTTTTAAAAGTCAAACTTCGTAGTTGACTTTTTACCCAAAAATAACCCAAACTTGACTCGGCCGTAAAATCTTTGTTTTTAGGAGTTACAAGGCCTACCTTATATCAAAACGGACCTTAGAACATCCTTTATCATATTCAAAAGCCTAATTTAGATTTCAAAAATTTCTCGACACGCTATGGTCAAGTCAAACTTTCTGGTCAACAAAAGTCAACACAAAGTCATACCAAAACTTGTTTTTACCAAAATCCAACCATTCCAATATGTTTAACTAGTCTAAAAACATGTACTAAAACTATCAAACATATGTTCATACTTGAAATACTTTCAAACCCACTTTGCACTTGAATCAACTAGCTACAATTACATATATGTAATAACCATCTAATTAATCAACACATAATAACAAGTAAACACTCACAAAGCTAGAACAAGACTTGACTTCGCTTCCCCCTTGACCAAACCGTATGGACGAACACTACAAGACCAAAACCAAAGATTTTCAAATCAAACCACTTGTTCAAAACATTTATTGGTGTTTAAAATTTGTAAAGTGTGAAATGGTGGTGATGGTGTGGTATTTATAGAATACAAGTTTAATCAATTGGCAATTTTAGTCCCTCTATACTTCATCTCTTTTCAAACTAGTACAAACCTTCCTTTTTATTTAATAAAATACGGCCATAATACACGGGTCACCACATTTCGTAAAATTTTTATTCTGTCCCACTAAATATAGTTTAAAACCTTTAATAAAATGTTAAACCTCGTAAAACACGACATTTAAACACGGTTTTTACAAAAACTCAGGGAAACAACGAAAAATACAAAATTAACATATTTACGCTCTCGGAGCAATAAAATAATTTTTTTTTAACTTTCTTAAATGCTAAAAACAAATAGAAACTAAATCATGGAATGAAGTTCACCAATAAATGGAAATTATAATCAACCACATATAGCATAACGACTATAATTATTTACGTAATTATAAATAACTATCTTAGCTAAGGATAAATGTTGACCTAAAACTCGGGTTGTTACACATGACTTGTACAAAGGCAGGATACTGCTTTTGTAGTGGATAAACTAAGTAGGTATACTAGTAATCCTGGTACTCAGCATTAGTAAGCAATTTATAGGGTACTAAAGTATTTGAAGAAAACTATAGATTATAGTTTAACATATACTGGTTATCCTTTAGTGTTGGAAGGATACACTGATGCAAGTTGGATCAGTAATACTAAAGACAATTTGTCTACCAATGGCTGGGTATTCCTGCTTGGTGGAGGTGCAATTTCCTATGCTTCTAAGAAACAAACTTGCATCACTAGTTCAATAATCGAATCTGAATTTGTGGCTTTAGCAGCTGCTGGTAAGGAGGCTGAATGGTTGAGAAACCTAATCTTTGAGATTTCATTGTGTACCAAACCTATAGCACCTATATCTATCATTTGTGATAGTGCTGCTATATTGGCAAAGGCTTATAGCCAAATGTACAATGGGAAGTCTAGACAGTTAGGTGTCAAGCATATCATGATTCATGAACTTATCAAGAATAGGGTGGTGCCTATAGAGTTTATGAGGTCTCAACGAAACTTAGCTGATCACTTGACGAATGGATTGGCTAGAGACTTGGTTTTAAAGTCTACTGAAGGGATGGGTTTAAAGTCTAACCATGTCGCTGAATGCTAGGACACCCAACTCCCTACTGAGGAAACTTGGTAGCTGAGTTCAATGTGAAAAGCTGAACGTTTAATGGACTGAAGCACATGTATTTACATATCATCCCAAGGATGTGCTTGGAACCTGCTGAAAAGGAGGATAAAGTCTTTACTTCTTAATGGTTAATTTCTTTGAAAAGTGCTTAGCAGGAGCAGGAATAAAGTGGAACCACCTATATAAATGTTGAGGTTTTTCCGCTTCAGGAAGCATGGACTTTGGCTCTTACAACATTTATGAATTGGATATGGACACATGGCTTGTATAGTGTCAGGAGCGTTTAAGTGTTTGAAAACTTGTGTGTATTTTATCTTCAGGTATTCAAATTGGTTGAAGGGTTTAATTCTTAGAACCCCATGATTCTTAAATATTTGAACGTGTAATTTGCTAAGATAGAAATTCAATCCTCAGTACAATTTCATTTATGCACATGTTTTATTTTATGTTTAATTTTCACGCAAAAAGAATTGTACTAAATTAAGGAGGATTGTTGGAAATTAAGTGCAATTGTGGGAATTGGATCATACTTGGAAATGGTGTTAGAAACATAATTTCACAGTCTAACAAGAGAAGCTCGGTCTTGAAGAAAACTAGCATTTTATAGCTCATTAGTTA
>BQNB010126186.1:0-19641 GCA_026074375.1 Tanacetum coccineum
TCGTTGAAGAGGGATTATTGGGTTAAGAACCCTGATGACGAGACTTACGACGTGGAAGCTATCAGATCCCGACGTCCCGCGAACATCTCTGAGGAAGATTGGGATGTGCAGATCCGGTTTTGGTCTGATCCTAAGAACATGGCCCGGTGTGCTCAAAATGCTCAAAACGGGCAAAGAGCACGGTCATATGCCAGCAGGGATCCCGGTCACTTGCTGCCCTCCGAAATAAGCAGGTAATAAACATTATAATTATTTTACATACATATAGCTCATTATACGCTTTGGTGTGTTGTGATTTGTCGTTTTTAATTTGTTTCATCTTATATACTTGTGTATGTACAGATGCAGAGCTCAGCGACTCAAGAGTACCCGTCCTTAATCTAGACCTTTTCGATACACATATTGTTGGTGGCGTATTCTTACGGGATGAGGATCGACGTCTATATGTAAGTATTGTTTCAAAGCACGCACTTTAATGATTTGTCGAGAAATAATGTAGTAACCCGACTACATATTAACTATCTTGTATTTATGTCACTACGTAGGAGGAGATGCAGAGGCTACAAGCTCTAGGTAAATACACTGATGATCAAATCATGGTCATGGTTCGCAAGGGCAAGCAGCGCGGACACATTCCCGGTGTTGGTCAGGTTTTGGTGGGAAGGGGCAAGGACGTCCTTGATGTCCCCGTGCCTCGATGCAATCACAATTCCGATGTCAATGAGCTTAAAAGAAACAACATGCTGCTTATGAAGTAGATTGACATGATCACGAAGGTCATGAGTAGTGACGTCATGATATCCCAACTGCTTACACAACTTCAGTCATAGCATGATGCCGGGAGTGACTGCGAGAGTGGCGCGGGCGGGGATGTTGAGTCAGACAATAATGAGGACACCGACGAGGATGAGGAGGATGTAGATAGTTAGGAGATGTTATATATGGGTAAGTATATGCTATTTTGTTTCTTTAAGTATGCATTGGTGACCCTTATGTAAACATTTGTATCCCCGTACATTTAGAAAATCTTATCTAGGTGAATATTAACTTGTATCTTGCGGATAATGCAAGTTTTGTGGCTAGGAAGCTTGTTTGTTAGACTATAACATGTTTATTCAGATTTTAGAAGTATTTAGTTTAGTTATATCAAATGTGTTGATCCGTGATATTGTTTTGTGTTTTGGTACAAGTTGTAATGTATTTGGGTAGTTTATATATTGCTAGATACAAGTTTGATTATTGATAGTTGAGAAATAAGCTGACAAAATAAACATGCCACGTTGACTAGTCAACATTATAGAAATTGTTCCTCGGCGACATGTCGCCGAGGATAGTTAGCCTCAAAACGATAAAAGCTACGTGGCAGTTGACTAGTCAAATAATCATCCTCGAATCCCCGGCGACATGTCGCCGAGGAAAAGTGTCCACCGTGGCACTCAAATGGTTGACCGAAAACCTTGTGGGCCCGTTGTTGTCGCCGGGGAAAATTGTAGGGGAATGAATCCCGACCAACTTACCCAGACATATTTTCCCCGGTGACATGTCGCCGGGGAAAAGTATCCCCAAGGACATGTCGACGGGGAAAACTGTTTTTTTGTCCCCGGGGATAATGATAAATGTTGTAGTGTGTGCTCTTTTTTTTTATTTCTACATTAACACAAAAAGAATTCTTGCGATGAATCACTTTAGTTGAATCCATGACTTATGGATTGGATTCTATGAAATCTTATTAAGTTTACTCATTGTTGGTGTGTGTTATATTTCTAGATGTCAAAGCATGAGCTTTCATATAAATGTTGCATAAACGTATATAATGTAAACTTCTTTCATGGTATGTCTTCAATTAACTTATTTGTGTTTTCAATCAGCATGTAACACTCGTGCTACGTACATTGCATGCCGCCTACGAAAATTGTTGAAACTTTAACCAAAATATTTCACATAAAAACCACTCACATTAGCAAAACTTAATATATATCGTAGGATTAGCAAAAGTTGATGCAGGACCACTATATAGATAATTAGCATTACTACTTGCATGAACCAAATAGCACTTTAAAAAAGCGGCGTCGTGTAGATCTTCTCTACGCCTTCAAGATATATTTGACTAGAGCTTCATACCCACACTCTTACGGCGAGCATGGATAGGGCAGTAGGGGGGATGTGGCAGGAAGCCAGCGAGCTCATCGCGTCTATGTTTCTATGAGTCTTGATACTATTATGAACAAGCGTAACAGACATATCTCATTTAACTCACGATCATAAAGTCTGGGATCTTGAACATATTCTTCTAATGATTAGTAACAGGATCTATACTCAGACTCATTCTTTCATTTACGATACTTCGACGTCTGACATGGCGACCAATCGATCACGAAATCGAACTAGAAATGAGAAAGAGAGATGAGTTGTTTTAGAGAGAGAAACTAGAGAGAGGTTAGAGAGAAAAGTGAAAAGATATTTCTTAGATATTTTGAACAACTAACTTTTCCAAGTGGAAAAGTTCCTTATATACCCCGACACTTAAAAGTGACGCGCGGGATATTTAACTAGGACCCGGGCTCGGGTTTTGCTTGGGATTAAACCCAAAACATATACAATATTAGATTATCTATCGAGCCCGATTCCCGATATTATCCTATTACAACATTAACTAATTAAAGACCGAAGCTCCATCGTAGAGTGACCGAACTTCCTTGTTCGACTCAATAAATTGAGGCTAACAATCTCCCCCGAAGTGAGGTCTTGAACACGGGAACGAGCTTCCTTTATTGACTCAATAAAATTGAGGCTAACAATCTCCCCCGAAGTAAGTTCATTGATGACACTCCTTCATGAGATCAGTGAGATTGCTTTTGTCGTTTAAGCTCGAGTGTTCTTGGTCTTTGTCTTCGTTGTTTGTTGTAAGCTTGTTCCTTCATGCTTTGTGATCTTGACTTTGAGCCTGTTGTCATTTGTTTTTTATCGTCTATGCCATTCTTGCAACTTATGACTTTGACCAACCATGCTCATACTATTTTATATCATCCTTGAAAGCTTCAAATCAGAAGTTACGCGGAAGTCTTTGTCTTTAAATCTTGAGCTTTCAAGATAGTATGTCTTCGTAGATTGAGCATTTGAATGGGATTGAGGTTGCCGTTACCACCGTTTGACCTGCAGGTTTACGTTAGTGATAAACGAGAAAATTGATTTGAAAATCAATCGACGTGTCACTCGTTAAAGAGTTTTTGTAACACATCGAGAGTGTCATGTTTTTATCAAAATTCATCAACCGTCAATTCATTTACTAGACCAAATCGATATCCAGTTGTCACAAGTTTGATTCATATAGAATCTCGCAAGTCACCTACCAAGAGCTTGTTTGATGCTGACTCAAGCAGGATTTCCATCTTCATTGTAAATACATAAGTATCACTCGGATGTTCTGGCAAATATCACAATGATATTGCGTAGGACTCTTGTTAACAGCTTGTGAACTTGATGATGTTCAACAAGTGTTTGTCATAGAATGTGTCCTAATGAGATTTTTATTGATCTCTTTGGCTCTAGACTCGATTAGTTGCATTTTGGTTTTAGTACACGAGGCTGAACAAAAAAAATAATAAAAAAAAAAAAAAAGAGGTGAAAGTGTTACAATAATTATTATTTTGCCACCTATCAATATCAACAAATCTCGTAGTGAGATGTCACTAGATAACTTTGAAGTCTCCATGACAATGAGACAAGTTATCTGTTGAAAGAAACCCAATGGCTGAGAAGGGTTGTGCATTGCATCACTGTGCCCATGATGTCATTTTCAATCTTAGCAATCACTTGTGATTCTACAGCATATGAATGGACCCGTTTCTTGCCTTAAGTTGTGTGGAGGGCTTTCTTTCATTAAACCCTTTTATCCATACATTTATTTTCATTCTTCAAACGCCTTCAATGCTTACCAGGACGTCAATACTAACAACTTGTTGTGATTGTTCCAGTGTTGCATCAATCTAAGTCGTCATTATTCCCATATTCTTCATCTCCAATCATACCTAGGACTGCTATTTCTAACTTTGGATTATCCTGTGTGACCTCTAATTTCTGGTTGGATCATAGTATTGATTCCTAACCTAACCACCTTATGACTTCAGATTCGTCGTGAAATTAAGATGTTGTTGGGTATAAATCGAACCATAAAACCTTTTCACAGCACATTGAGTCAATAGATCATATTTTAAATTACATTTTCTCCCCTTATTTTAAATAATAAACACTAAGTTTTTTAAAATAACCTTGTGATTAAAATATGTTTTTTTTTTCCCCCCCCCCTTGAAAAAAAAATATGTGGGAGAAAATTGGTCAGCATGAAATGGTTTTGAACATTTTTATAATGTTTGAATACATACAGAAAATGGTCGTTGATGATGAAATCCAAGAACATTAAAACTTTGTTTTTCGAAAAACTCCCCCCACAAAAATAGGACCAATTGAAAAAATTGTTGTCTTTTGAAAACATTGTGGGTTTGGAGTGTTTGAATACACAATTTTAAAAGATTTTGAATTGTCATTGAGAATTTCTTAAAAAATTGTGTTCAACTTTTGAAAAACCACTTAGAGGACTCTCTTCTAACGTTAAGGGAAAACGCACTGAAACGTAACAATTTCCTTTTTCTTGAGCTAAAACATTGAATGTCTTATAATAACACTCAATGACCGAGAATCGTAAATTTTTCTCGTTGTGAGGATAAATATAAACCTTCCTTTATTATAAGTCCGGGTATTTGTACAGATATTTCACAGTAAAGCCATTTAGAAAATTAGAAATGACATGTTTTTGAAACTAATAGCAACTCTCCTCTGAACTTCATTTACACTACCCTGTCAAGTGTTATCGACATTTCTAGCACGGAAATGTTATCGATTCTAAGAGACAAGTCGAGAAAAATCTTTTTTGGAAATTTTCTGATTTTCTGATTTTGTATTTATTTACCTATTGTCCTTTAGCATTGCTATATGATGGTGTGAATAGTAATTCCAACTCTTGTCATGATGTAGCTGTCTTGACTGCTAGAGGAACAACTTTTTGGGGAACCAGCTTTGAACTTGTATGTTCATAGCTGTGGTCTTGAATTCCGAGTTTGAACGGTTTAGATCAGAAAGTCATTTGATGAAAGAACAGCTTGAAACTGCGTATGTATTCTAACTCATTGCCATTGAAGACCGAGGCTTGATCTGCTGTGATCAAACGTCTTATTTTTTTGAAGATTGTTCATCTTTTGTGAAACCATTCTGGCACTGGTTTTTCTAGAATCAGTATTATTCAGCAACCACACTCTGAGATTTTCCTGCTTTTCATTGTATAGTGCATCCGCATTTAGTTCAATTCTTTGTTGCTTTTGACCATTGAATGACGTACGTGCACTTAAACCCAGAGTTTGTTTGCATGCATGAATATGAGGTATATCTACTCTTGAAACATGCGTGGGTTCACTGTCAACCTTGCCGCCGTGCAAGAGTTGAGTTACTTTCCCTTGGGATCCACCTAAGCAAACATACAAAAGATTCTACCCAATGGTTTCCACCAAGACAAGAATCTAGATTCATTTATTTTCTCAGGGACAGTGGTAGTCTTTTTGTTTTGTAGAACCTATGTCCCTGTGGGATCTGTCTTTCTGGTGTCTTAGACGCACTGACTTTTCAACTGGCATATATCATCTATTGTTGTCCTTATGGATTTTGCATCCTCATCTTGCGAGGCACGAGGATTTAACCTTGAGAGGTAATTCTAAGACGCATTCATCATATATGCACTGTAAAGGTGCACTGTTTGCATGTAGACATTGCAATTCATAGAACTTCAAGAAAAGGCCTTTTTGTTTCCTATGTTCCCCTAAGTGAACCATCTTTGTTTGAACCCGACTACTCATTGATGCTTCAATTCCCTAGTTTTTGGTTTGCAAAGTCCCCCCCCCCCCCCACCTCCCCCATTAGAGTGTTGGTGTAATCTAGCAGATCAATCAAACAGGTTTTTCCATTCACTTCTTTGTCCTTTCTAAGTTGTGCACTTTTCTTAGCTTTCTCTAGTAAGTAGTTCATGAACCAGTTATTGTTGAGCCTACAAATTCTTTAGTGACTGAGATGACACATGCTTTGGGTATTCCTATAGTGGCCAGGTGCAATATCAATTGTTTTCGAACTGCTTGTTTTTCTAATCTGAGCAAATTCTGTTGAGTGACTTGTTTACACAAACCATCCACACATTATTTTATTAACAGACTGTTTTCGTTATGAAAACTTCTCATTCAGGAGAATTTGAAAAAGGAGTCGGTTTTCCTAAAACTTGATGGTTTTTGAATTCGTTGACATTTGGTTGTCGAACAATAGATGGTTTTATTAAACTGTGAGTTTCCACAGACATTTCCCTTCAGTTCTCGATGAGTATTTTTAACTACTTATGGCTATGTTTCTTGTCTTGCATTGATCTTTCAAATCTTGTATTTCATATATTGTTCACTGGTTCGTTCGAAATACATTAGATCATTTTAATTTGCAAACTGAGTTGTTTTTTCATTTGTTCTATTACATTTTTTGTAAAGCAAGTTCAAGAGAAATCGAGTATTTGTACAAGTTTAGAAAAACTTTTTACAAATTATATGACTTCTTTGTTAACAGATTCAATTTGTTTTCGAAAGCTTTTGTGCAAGACCATTTCACGATTCTTGACTTATGAAGATATAAGCATTGTAATTCAGCGTAAGCATTTACATCAGACATAGAATGCAAATATGAACATGTAACATCTTTAGACACACACTCTTCGAGAAGTAGATCATATATGTTTGAAAAATCAGCCTTTTTTGATTCAAGTTCATCAATCTCCTTTTCAAGGGATTTAACGTACTCCCAACATCGTCATGCATTTCTGTTTTTTAGTCATGAAACAAAACAAAGACTGACCAGTCAAGTTTTAGTTTGAAAGAGGTCATTAATAACGTTTTGATCAAAACTTCCGAACTCCTTAGCAGATGGGTTAGGAAATGCGACTAATATTATGATTAGACCAAGCCTTTGTTCACAAATTGTTCAAAAATGAGTGAAAGTCCGTTTTCATTTCGTTATAAACTTGTCTACTTTTACTAATGGATTTAGAAACGGGTAGAAAGGACACGTTTTTAGCAATGTTTGGTTTTGTTCTGTTAAACGTTTTTCTCCACATTGTCTTCCTAACTATTTTAGCGTGTTCCAACTGATCAAGATAGGTTTTGGATGGTGGTTTGAATGTTTCATAAAGACTGTTTTGATATGTGTAATCATATGGTTTCACTTTATCTTTATCCAATTTTGATCTACTCTCCTTTTCAAGAGTCAATGTCTCTTCCCCATTGGGGCAAAATCTGTTTGCAGGATCAGAAGTATCATATAGGATCTCATACAAACGAGGCTTTTCAAATTGAGCTATCTTGAGGTACTTTGGATTAGCAAAGGTTGATCTACCATTATACGTTGCGCATTTGGGTGCTAACATGTGGAAGGTCTGAAATTTGACTGATTGCGCTTTATAAAGAATTTCATTTAAAAACGTTATTTGATTGTCTATTTCAATCAATGGTCAATGTCTTTTCCTTCCTTAACCTTTAAATATGAAATAACCTTACTTTTCTCTTTGAGTTGACCTTCAAATTGTGACCTAGTTAACAGACTCTTTTTGACTAGCTCATCGTGTTTCTGATTGACAACTGAAATTTCGTAGGTTTTAGTTTTTAAACCCTCTTTTATGTCAATGTCTTTAAGAGCTAATAGTCCTAAAAATCATTTAACTTTGTTTGAAGTAATTTTATAATCACTCGTCGGGTTCATTAAGGGCCGTTGTACTTCTCAAGCTCAGTCTGTTTGGTCTGAAGTGCAATCAGACAACTAATCCCGACTGCAGTAGCCTCCCTCCTAGAGCCCTACTAGTCTCTTCAGGTTTAGTTTTGACTCCTTAAAGTTCTTGAGTTAATGATGTGTTTTGCTTTCATTAATTGCTTTAATACCGTTTTTGTATTTTCCATCTATCAAGAGTCAAATTAGCATTAAAATATAGCAAGCGCGCACGCTCATCATACACATTCAGCCGCATTTTGATCAACCTGATTATCATTAGTACAAATATTTGATGTAATCCGGAATGACATTGCTATCATCCATCTCCAAAACATATGTGTCGTTAATGATTCATGTTGCTCAGAATGTCGTTTTTCCACATTGGTGCAAACACAATCAAATTCCTCATGGTTTTGTACCTGTGCCAATTGGCTGACTAAGTAGAACGGATCCTCGGTGAGACCTCCTGAATCTTGCCATGTAACTATTTTATTAAAAAAATAGTAATGTGCATCCAATCTCCCTGTTTATCATCTCTTCATCTTATATCAATCCCCACGCATGTTTTCATCCCTGAACTTGTAACCGATGATTGAAACCTATTGAACTTGCACCTGTTGAAATCTGCAACTGTCTTTTTCACTCAACTTTTTCAACGACATCTTAACTCTTTCTCAATGACTTGCTCTTATCTATTATACATTGCCTACTGGAGTTCATGTGTTCTGATGATTGTTTCCTTGAATGTTTGAGCTGTCATTTAGTGTAATCTCTGAAGTTTTCTCATACGTTCTCGATCGGATGAAAAAATCTTGAATAAATATCGAAGCTTTAACAAGACAGAGTTTAATTGGAACCTTTCAAACTGTACAATAGATCACACTTAGAGCGGATTTGGAATCCATCTCGTGAAGTGTTTCTGCATTGAGAAGTGTTTCTAAGTTATTCATGTGTTGAGATAACTGAAACTTGAAGGTTCTGACACTATCACCAAAGAGTTGTGCAAAAGCTTGTTGATACAATATACAACCAGAGAAAGTCTGTCTTTCGAGAAGTTGAGTGGTTGATTTAAGTGCATTTAATTTGTTCAAGGAGTTTTCTTTGAAAATCTTTGCTTGCATCTGCAGTTTCTGTATCTCTGGTTCCTCTAAAACTGAACCTGAAGATGAAGTAACCTTTGTTCCCATTTTATCGTGAATTATGAAGTGTGAAAATTTTGTTGGATCTTTAGTGGATGTGATGTGATTGAAATTGTGGTTGTGTAAGCAATTCACGTTCACGGGATTTTACACGTCTATGATTAAAACCGATAAATGAATTAACGGGATTTTACAAAATCAATAGAAAATCGTGAATGATTTGATTCGGAATCAGCGGCCAATGATTTAATTGTATAAAAACAGATAATTTTCTGGCTAGGGTTACAGCAGATTGTTTAAATAGGCTCACCAAACTAAAACGAGCCTAAAAATACAGATGGGCCATGAGCTAGAACAAAAACAAGTCTAATACAAATTCCAAAAAAATGAAAAATGTCAATAACTCATAGTAAACAACGGTTTTGGGCCTCGAAAAATCCATAACCAGCCAAAGGATGCCTATAGCTGCTTCCGTCTTGTTTTTCTCTTTGATTTGAGAGGTCCCGGGCCTGAAACGGACTTACGGATCAAAAGTTATGGCTGTTTTACTGAAACCCTTTTCTTCACACAAGATTTCTAGACAAAACGCAGTGCTATCTTTAACAAAACGCAGATGACACCCAAAACTGCATGTTTCTTTGAGCAAAACGCAGTCTGTCTTGATCAAAACGCAATGTATAAAAAATTTGGGCAGAGTAACGTTTAGATTCAGTATATAAAAGTCTTCAATGTACCTAAAACGTAGTAGCAAAACGCAATACCAAACAAAAAAAATCAAAACGCAAGAAAAAATTCAAAACGAAAAAAAAATCAAAACGCAAAAAAATAAAAAATCAAAACGCAAAAAAAATCAAAAACGCAAGAAAGAAAAAAAATCAAAACGCAACAAAAAATTAAAAAATCAAAACGCAACAAAAAAAATCAAAACGCAACAAAAAAATTAAAAAATCAAAACGCAACTAGAAAAAATCAAAACGCAACAAGAAAAAATCAAAACGCAACAAGAAAAAAAAAATCAAAACGCAACAAGAAAAAATCAAAACGCAACAAGAAAAAAATCAAAACGCAACAAGAACTTTGCCAGAGAGTCAAAACGCAACGACGAAATATACGACTTTTTCCACCAAAAATCGCCTAAAAATCACCCTTTTTGACCTTTTAACTTGATTTCTCTTGCACAATTAGTTACCTTATGCCTAGATCTTGCTTAATAACATAAACATTCACACATCTAAGCACAAAAATCCGGGTTTGATTTTTTGAACCAAGAACAAAAAGTAACTAAAAATTTGAGCTTGTTTAACCACACAAATGAATCACGAATCCACTTAGGCTCTGATGCCAATTGTAGGATCCCGTTAACACTTCACTTCATACAATCGATCACGAAATCGAACTAGAAATGAGAAAGAGAGATGAGTTGTTTTAGAGAGAGAAACTAGAGAGAGGTTAGAGAGAAAAGTGAAAAGATATTTCTTAGATATTTTGAACAACTAACTTTTCCAAGTGGAAAAGTTCCTTATATACCCCGACACTTAAAAGTGACGCGCGGGATATTTAACTAGGACCCGGGCTCGGGTTTTGCTTGGGATTAAACCCAAAACATATACAATATTAGATTATCTATCGAGCCCGATTCTCGATATTATCCTATTACAACATTAATTAATTAAAGACCGAAGCTCCATCGTAGAGTGACAGAACTTCCTTGTTCGTCTCAATAAATTGAGGCTAACAATGATTAAATTACCACCTCTATGGTTGCATACACAACACGTTGAACAAGTACGCAACAATGATAGTCTTAACTTCACGAGCTTCAAACACCAAGTGTATGCTTACCTAGTAGCTTGTACCGAAAATCAAACAACCTTTGCAGTTAAACCGAAAATCAAGAAACCCAAATAAAGGTTTGATCGAATCTGGTATAGGGAAAAACCAAGAAACCGAGAACCCTAAGATGGGTTTTATATGTTGTCGAACAAGGAGAACAGAGAACCGAAACCCTTGGAGTGGGTTTGATCGTCGTCGAACAAGGAAGATCAATCGCACCGAAAACCCTAGTTAGGGTTTATACCGATCACATAATCACAAGGAAAAGTGATCACAATATTAAAAGGATAAAAAAACCAACCAGTAAGCATGTATATGACTATTACATGCATGTGAATGCATGTAGAACAAAACATGCGTATGGTTTGGAAGTATATAATGCTACTGATACTGACAAGGTTTTCTTTATGGTTGTTAATGCATCGAATGGAATATAAGGGTTTTATTAGTCGACTGACTTTAGGGATAAAATATATATCGTGTGTGTTGTGAATGAATTAAATTATGAGGGCTAGGGGTGGGTGTTTATATAGGCACCAAACCCTAGTTCTAGATAAATTAGGACTCCTTATAATTCTTATCACAATACAACTTTTATCCCTTATCTCTAAAATTAATCCCAAAACCCCCTTCTAGAAGCTTATAGGGCCGACCACAATAGGACCCCCATAAGGTTCGTGTTTTGTCAATTTAAGTCCCTTTGGTTTATATATATAAACACTCGTTAAGTTAGTTATAAAAATCATAACGGTAACTAACGGTTATTTAAAATCTTTCCGTGAAGCATATTAAACCTTTAATACATAAATAAATATTAAATGTTTAATAAACGTACTGTTAGGAATCCAGAAAATGATTGGTTACTGGTATGTGCTTAAATACACATACCTTTTACCTAATAAAACGAGCTAAAAAGACCAATAATGACCAAAAATACATAAAAATGCATTGTATATGTGTATTTCGTGAATTGTGTCTTGCAGGTACGGATATATCACAAAAAGGACAAAAACGAAGCCAAAATGGACAAAACCGAGCACGAGAATGGAAAGGGCGCGAAGAATCAAAGCTGAAGGCGTATACATCCTTAATGGGCCAACCCGTACCCATTTTATTGGGCCGGGTCATCCTATTAACATTGTATCTATACTACTCCTTAGCCTAAATGTCCATTAATCCTAATCCAATCCACAATTCGTTTCCAAGTCTAAATAACCCAAGTCTATTAAACTGGCCCAAGATAAAACCAAGATCCCAAATCCCATTCCTGCCCCAAGTCTGAGTAAAGTCAGAGTTAATAACACCTTGGTCAAAGTAACTATTTCACTTCCTCCTCCATCCCATTTTGATTCTTATAGTGACGATTTAGTGACAAGGGTAAAATACCAATTCACACACACGCTCTCCAATACTTCTAGAAGCCCATGTCTGACATTCTCACCTAGTCTATGCTGGCAATCCCCAGCACTCTGATTGGAGCAAAAACGTGGCACATGATCCAAGGGTTAAGGATGAGTGATTAAGAGGTGGTTTGGAATGAATGGACGAGATAAAAGATGGGGACGCTCCTCAAGGCTCTAGATCCTTCCTCTCATGGCTATAAATAAGAGCTCTCCTTCACAAAGTTGGGACATCTAGCTTAATTTAGTTTTTAGTAGCTTATTATTGTACCTTTTAGCTTATTGTCTCGTTTTTAATGTATTTCTTCTTGTAAATGTTTGATTATTAATAAAAGCATCAGTTTTGTTTAAATTGTGCATTTAAATTCTTGTTTTATTTTTATGCAAATTTTTAAGATGTGTTTGGAAATAACCTAAAAAGCTAAATAAGCTCTTATTTACCTATTAAGCTAGTTCATATTCAGTTTAGCTTGCTCAAAGCTAAACTGAATAAGATATTCACCAAAAATCCTCTCAAATAACTGAGTAAGCCACTTGGAAGATAAGCCAGAAAGGGAAGGGCTTATTCAGAGCTTATTCTTTAAGCAGCTTGTAGATCTAAGCTCTAAAAGAGCAATTTAGATCCCTGTTTAGCTGGGATCAAGGTACTGCTCTATTTCCTATTTTTAGCTTAATTTCTGTTTAGCTTATTAATCTGCTTATGTGCTTATTTATGTTGCTTATCTATGCTTATTCTGTCTTAATTTAGCTTAATGTGTTTGGTTAAAGCTTAGTTATAGTTTAATTTTAGTCTTATATGATTCTGACATTTCTCCTAGTTAAAATAGCTTAATATTGCAGCTTATAAATTAGTGCTTAATTACCTTAGGTTTTTGATTATTTGGCATTTATTATCATTGAGATTTATCTGTTTTCATAAAAAGAAGCTTTTCATAATCTGTCTCAGCTTAAATTGGATTTTGAAAGTTTTAAAGGGGTGTTTGGCATAAGCAGTTTTAACTTAGTTAAGACTGCTTGTGTTCTTTTTGGTCATTAGGTCAGATTCAATAAGCTCTTATTTGGTCTAAGGATTAGTATTAATAAGTTTTAAATTAGATTTGTTAAGTTTACAAGTTTGTTTTATCAAAATCCTAAGTCTGCTAGTCTAAACAGGTTTCTAAATTACTTATTTGTTAAGCTTGCTTAAGTGTAGTTTTTGTGTCTAAAATCTAGTTTCTAATGCATCACTTTACATCTGTTTTGAGTCATTTTGTCCTGGAAAAACCTGTTGAGTACCTTAGATAAAAAACAGTCAAGTGGTAGGTTTTAGGTTAAGCTTAAAAGCCTCTAATGTGCTGATCATTTGAGTCTTTAAGTTGTCTAAATCCTTATTGGAGTCTAATCTTAATCTGTCTTGAGTCTTTAAGTTGTCTAAATCCTTTTTGAGTCTTTAAATTGTGTCTGCAAGTCGTCATTTATCTTTGAAAAAGCCAAAAACAAGTTTGAGTCTGTCATTTTCAAATTCCTTTTTTAGCTTATTTTCTTAATTATTTTGTTTAAATCCAGCTTTTATTTGTTCTTAGGGTCTTAATCTTAATCTGTTTTCAGGTTTTAGCTTTTCCAAGTGCTTATTAGTTCTCTAAATTAGCTTGAAATTTGGCAAAAAGTCTTTTAAATTTGTTTTTGTGTCAAACTGTTTCTAAGGTTTTAATTGCTTATCAGCTTATTTTACTAGCAAATTTCTAGTCCTATGTGCTTATTAGGTTAGGGTCTTGGTCTGTTTTTAGCTTATTGTGTTTCTAAATTGCTTATTGAGTCTAAACTGTCCAAACAGTTTAGCTCAATGCCTTTAAAGCCAATATGTCACCCTTTTCAGCATTTTACTAGCTTATTAGTGAAATCTGGCAATAAGTCATTTTATTAAAAGTTCTTATTTTTGCTTATTCTATGACTGTTTTCAAAAGAAAAATAAAAAGAATATTTTCAAAAAGTAAGGTCCAGGACTTGAACCTGCGACCTCACATACACACACACAAAGCCTTAACCATCTGCCCTTGGAACTTTTTCAATTATAACCTTGCAACATTTATTTGTTATAGTAAATTTAATTTTAGCCTTATTAAGCTTAATTGATTTTCTGCAGCTTATTGAAATAAGTTGTCAACTCTATTTTTCTTCTAAACCTTCATTATTAGTTCTAGTATTTTTCTGGATTTTTTCACAATTTTTAGTTTTCATTTAATATTTTTAATTCAATTTTTAGTTTAAAAAGTTTTAAAAATAGTTTTAAAAATAATAAAAATACAAAAAAATATAATTTCTGTTTTTAAAATTATTTTAAGTCATTTAGGTTTAGAAAATTTGCATTTTGAATTTTTAGGTTTTAAATTTGTGTTATTTGGTTAATTAGTCGCGTTTTTAATTCTCGTTAACGTTTTATGCTTAAATTTCTTAGTTGCTTTAATTGTTAATTTAGCTTATGCTCTTGCGTTAGTAGAATTAAAACCCAAATCAAAATTTCGATTATTCAAATCACGCGATCACAAACTTAAACGAGATTCTCAATTCACGCTTCGTTGGGATAATACATACGGGAGATAAAATATTGTTTGTCCTAAAGCAATTTTATATCAAACGGGATACTATCTATACTATAATTAGTTTGGTATTTTAGGTATATATTATATATCTTATTATCATCAAATCAAGTTTTTGGCACCGTTGCCGGGGAAGTGTGTAACGAATTATCGTTTTGTTATTTTCTTTTATATAAAAATACAAAAATATTTTATTTTTCTCGATTTATTTTCGTAGATTTATTAGAAAAACTAAAAATATTTTTCCTAAAGTATTTAAAATACCAATTTTTTTTTAAAAACAACAAAAACAACTGTTGTGTCATTTGTGAACTCGGCTCACCTTTAGATTACAAACTATAAGAGAGGTATAAGGAGGGTTGATCCTACGATCTTCGGCCCGAAAGGAGAAGGTTATTAAAACGCTTCGCGCTTACCCGCTCCTTCGCTTCTTTATGCGTTTTCTAGAGAGCTATCGTACACTTGTTCGATTATCGGTTACAAAAATATTTTTCTTTTTATTTCTCTTATTTTAGTGCATGCGCACCCGCTCTTCATCAAATTTAATTGTCGAATCTTCTACGACTCTGAAACGTCATAATCGTAGACGTTCCAAGCAAAGAGTCGAACCGTTTTCTCTTGAAAAGACTCCCGTAGTTACTATGGCTGATCAACGTACTATGGCGGAATTACTCCAAGCACCCACCGAGGGTTACGGAGATGCTATTGTTATTCCCGCTATTCTCGCGGAGAATTTTGAGCTTAAACATGGTTTTCTAAATCTTGTAACTTTAAAACAATTTTACGGATTTGAAAAAGAAGATCCTTATGCTCACATTCGTTGGTTTAACAAGATTACTTCCACGATTAAGTATGAAGAAGTGCCTAATTTGTCGATTAAGCTTATGCTTTTTCCATTTTCTATCGAGGGTGCAGCCCGGATTTGGCTCAAAAAAGAACCCCCTCGTTCTATTCTTGTTTGGGAAGACCTTGTTTCCAAGTTTATTAACCAATTCTTTCCTCCTTCCAAAACTACAAATCTCTGAAATGAAATTACAAATTTTCAGCAACGATTTGATGAATCATTTTGTGAGGCATGGGATCATTTCAAGGATCTCCTTCGTGCATGCCCACATCATGGTTTTACGGAATTGCATCAACTTGATACTTTCTACAATGCTTTAACACCAACAGGTCAAGATTATTTGAATGTCGCCGCCGGTGGTAATCGTTTGACTAAAACTCCTGGAGATGCTTTGACAATTATTAAAAACAAATCAAAAGTTCGCAACTCACGGAACAAACCAGTTGTTTCAAAAGTGAGTACGAATGCTACTTCCTCTTCTACCCCTTATTTTCCCGAGATTGCCGCTCTTGTCGACGCCATTAAGCCTATGCTTCTTCAGAAATCTTCTCCTCCAGCTTTCGTGAAAGCGGTTGAGGAAATTTGTGTAACTTATGGTGACCCGCATCCTTACCACCAATGTCTTGCCACCGATGGCAACACTTTTCCAGAATATCGAGATAATATTCAAGGATGTGTTTCAACAGCCGCAGTGAACTACAATCAAGGAAATACCGGATACCGTCCTCAGAGTGTAGCAAACCAAATTCGACCATCGGGTTTTGCTCAACCAAATTTGCAAAATAATCAAACCCGGTACAATCAAGGATACAATCAAAACAGAGGAAATAGTTACAATCAAGGAAATCCGAATTATCAAGCTCCGATTCAGCAAGCTCAAGTTGGACCTTCGAATGATCTTTCGAACTACATGAAGATCAACGACGCTAATATGCGAGCTGTGCAAAATCAAATTAGTAATATGAAGAAGGAATTAAGGGATGATATGTCACAGCAAAACCAAGAGCTTAAGAATATGATGACTAGTTTTTTTCAAATGAATACCGCTTCTTTTTCGGGTTCGGGTTCACTTCCTAGCAACACTGTTGCTAACCCGGGAGGTGACTTGAAAGCAATCACCACTCGAACTAGTATTTCTTATAATGGACCTCTAATTTCACCTCCTCTCTCTCCTCTTCCTAAGGTGGTGGAATGGGAACCCGAGGTGAAACAGGGAATTACATTTCGAGCTCAGTTTCGCAGATGCTCTTCTACATATGCCGAAATTTGCTTCAATGTTTAAAAGTCTCCTTAATAACAAAGAAAAATTGTTTGACTTAGTTAAAACACCAGTGAATGAGAATTTTTTGGCGGTTATCCTAAAAAAAGTTGCCCAAAAAACTTGGAGACCGTGGCAAGTTTCTTATTCCATGTGATTTTCCAAAGATAGTTGAATGCTTAGCCTTGGCCGATCTTGGTGCAAGCATCAACTTGATGCCTCTTTCCATATGGAAGAAGCTCTCACTCCCCGAACTTACTCCTACTCAAATGATTATTGAACTTGCAGACCGATCGACTACTAGTCCATCCGGTATTGCCGAAGATGTCTTTGTAAAAATAGGAAAGTTCCATTTTCCGTCTGACTTCGTAGTCGTTGATTATGTTGTCGATCCTCAGGTTCCCTTAATTCTCGGGAGACCCTTTTTGAGGATGGCACGTGCTTTGATTGATGTTTATGGTGAAGAATTAAATCTCCGAGTTGATGATGAAGCCATAACCTTTAAAGTTGGTCAAACTTTGAGATACTCCTACAATGATGCTGAATCGGTTAATTGAATCGATGTCATCGACGTTTCATGTGAGGAGTATGCTCAAGAAGTGCTCGGATTTTCGGATAGTTCTGCGAGTGGCAATCTCACTCCGTCTTTAGATCCTATCCTTTCTACTTCTTCCCCCTCTCTCACTCCTTTTGAGGGAGGTGACTTCATTTTAGAAGAAATCGAAGCTTGTATTACAAATGATTCAATTCCATCGGGAATTAATGATGCCGACTTTGATCTGTAGGGAGACCTTCTTCTACTCGAGAAGTTATTAAACGATGATCCATCATCTCCTCTCCCTCTGAAAGAACCTCATTTTGAGGAACTTAAAATGATTAAATCTTCTATTGATGATCATCCGGAGCTTGAGCTCAAAGATTTACCGTCTCATCTTGAATACACGTTTTTAGAAGGAACCGATAAATTACCCGTCATAATTTCTAAAGAGTTAAAAGATGAAGAAAAAGCCGCCCTTTTAAAGGTTCTTAAGTCACACAAACGGGCCATCGCATGGAAAATCTCCGACATTAAGGGTATCGACCCTAGTTTTTGTACTCACAAGATCTTAATGGAAGACGATTTCAAACCGGCGGTCCAACATCAAAGAAGGGTGAACCCGAAAATTCATGTGGTTATCAAAAAGGAAGTTGTCAAACTCCTTAATGCCGGATAAATTTACCCCATTTTAGATAGCCCGTGGGTGAGCCCCGTTCATTGTGTGCCTAAAAAGAGAGGTATGACCATAGTTGAAAATGAAGATAATGAGTTAATTCCTACAAGACTAGTTACCAGATGGCGTGTTTGTATAGATTACCAAAAGCTTAATGATGTGACTCGTAAAGACCACTTCCCGTTGCCATTGATGGACCAAATGCTCGAAAGACTCGCGGGAAATGAATACTATTGTTTTCTAGATGGATTCTCAGGATATTTTCAAATTCTTATAGACCCGCAAGACCAAAATAAGACCACCTTCACTTGCCCTTATGGGACGTTTGCCTACCGACGCATGCCTTTCGGTATATGTAATGCTCCGGGCACGTTCTAAAGGTGCATGATGGCCATTTCCCACGACATGATCGAGGAAACAATGGAGGTCTTTTTGGACGATTTCTTGGTCATCAGGGATTCTTTCTCCTCATGCCTCTCCCATTTGGACAAAATGATCAAATGGTGCGAAGACACTAATTTAATTCTAAATTGGGAGAAATGACATTTTATGGTAAAAGAAGGCATTGTTCTAGGACATAAGATTTCAAAGTTCAGGATTGAGGTCGACAGAGCTAAAGTTGATGTTATAGCTAAACTCCCTCATCCGACTTCCGTAAAAGGCGTTCGAAGTTTTTTAGGTCACGCCGGGTTCTATCGTCGATTTATTTAATATTTTTCTAAAATCGCCCGGCCGATGACCCATCTTCTTGAAAATGAAACCCTGTTTAAAGAATGTATTGAAGCGTTTAACATACTTAAGAAGAAGTTAACCGAAGCCCCGATTTTAGTTGCCCCTAATTGGGACCTACCATTTGAAATTATGTGTGATGCTAGTGATTACGCGGTAGGTGTAGTCTTGGGGCAACGTAAGACCAAACATTTTCATCCTATACACAATGCAAGTAAGACCATGACGGATGCTCAAGCACATTACACTACTACGGAAAAAGAATTATTAGTCGTGGTGTACACTTTCGAGAAATTCCGACCTTACTTAGTCTTATCAAAGACCATAGTGTATACGGACCACTCGACTCTCAAATATCTTCTTGCTAAGAAAGATGTTAAACCAAGATTGCTTTGGTGGATTCTCCTACTCTAAGAATTTGATGTCATTATTCGTGATAAAAAAGGAGTGGAGAATCTCGCGGCTGACCACTTATCAAGACAAGAAAATCCCCATCAAAGTGATCTTGAGAAAAAGGAAATTACGGAAACATTTTCTCTCGAGACCCTTAGAATGATATCTTTTCATGGTGATTCTAGTACCCCATGGTTTTCTAACATTGCAAATTACCATGCGGGGAATTTTATTGTTAAAGGGATGTCGTCCCAACAAAAGAAAAAATTCTTTAAGGATGTTAATCATTATTTTTGGGACGACCCCTACTTGTTTAGGATTTGTGCGGATCAAATGATTAGACGATGTGTTCACGGACAAGAAGCCGTTGATATCCTCACGTCTTGCCATAATGGACCTACCGGGGGACATCATGGTGC
>BQNB010126188.1:762-17813 GCA_026074375.1 Tanacetum coccineum
TCTGTTTTAAGCCCAATTTCTGGCTTATTGATTAGCTTTTAGAAAAAGTGTCTTTTACAAATTTTGCTATTTGCCAGCTTTCCTACAACTTTGCTTTATAGGTTTTAGCAAAATAAAAAAAGGGGAAACCAAAGAAGTCGGGGGTGAGCAAGACTCGAACCCCCGACCTCAACTCAATTAATTTCGAATCCGATCTTATAGAATCTTTTCTTAATCGAGATACTTTAATTAATTCTTTTCATAAGATCGATTCTCTTCTTGATGAGTTTGTCGGTAAACTCACCTTTCTCAAACCAATTTCACCGAAAATTGATGATTCTGATTTTGATCCGGAGGGTGAAATTCATCTTATTGAGAGATTGCTTTACGATAATTCATCTACTCGCCCTCCGGAAGATCTTACTATCGAGTCTTTCTCTCCATCTCCTATCCCCGTTGAGGATAATGACTCTTTTATGGAGGAGATCGACATATTTCTTGCTTCAGATGATTCAACACCACCGGGTGTTGAAAGCGATTATGACTCGGAAGGGGACATTCTTTTTCTTGAAGAATTGCTTAACGATGACCTTGTTCCCCTTTCCAAGTATAATCATTTTACCTTTGACGTTGAGCCTGATACGGCTGTGAAGAACGATTTTGATGAGCTAAACGAAGATGAATGTTTTGACCCAGGGGGAGGTGAGATTGATGTTTTTGCAAATGTTGAAGATGACGGTTACTTTCCCTTCACATTTGTCATTCGAATTTTTCTACCATATCTCACCTACCCTGAGGTTTCTCTTTTACTTCTCTCCACCGGGTGTGAAGACACTATTTTTGACCCCGGCATCTCCACTTAGAGCCGGTGGCATCTCATTGGGATGAAACTTTCATGTGCTTTAAAATTTATCCAAACATTAATGAAAGCCCGATTGAGATTTTCTCTTCCATTTGCTCCCGCATGGACAACTTAATTCGGGGTCGAGTCAAGCTCGTGACTCGGTTGACAAAAACAAGCGTTTCTATCTTCTTATCTATTTTCTAATAATTGTGATGTGAGGAGGCTCGCCTTTTTCTTTCTCGTGTTTCATGTTTTGTGGTTTTATTGTCCATGGATTGCCGGAATTTTGAAAGTCTCCCGTGCTCGTGTTTTGATCCATTGTCACTGATCTTCAATCCTTCGCTTGCTTATATTGGGAATCTGATTCCTAATTCTAATAGATAAGTTTATCTATTATCATACTTAATAAACGGCTTTAGATTTGCGTAAAGACCCCTTTATATCAAGATTATGCATTGAAATTAGTATGGGGGTATCAATCTCACATTGAGGAAATCTATTGATTTGATTATACCTGCGTCCGTTGTTCTCACGTAACCCGTTTTTCCACCAAAAATATGTGATTTATGTGAAAATAGCAAAAATTTAAAATTTTTGTGCATAAAAATGTTTAATATGCTGGAATAAATGATGAATTAAGGTGGATTGTGACACGATATAAGGTGAGAACAAGATATTGATAATTTTGATCTGACCGTGTTTTATCTTAGCTTTTCCTTAAACATATTTAAATCGAGTTTGTTGCTAGTCTTATGTAGTCTTATCCATTATGGCGCGACAATTCGATTTATTAGAAAAAGATTTTTGCTGTCTATGTGACTTCGTTAAGAGTAACGAATCTTAATTCGCTAGGCTAGCATTCGCGTGTCTTTTTCTTAGTAGATTTAATTGCGAAGGAACAAGAAATGATAGAGCATTATAGTCATGATATTAAGCGTGGAATAGTTGGTTTTCTTTAGAGCTCATAAGTATTAATTGTGGCTTTTTCTCCCATTAGCTTGTTTCACTTGTATATTAATAATGTTTAATAAATATGGTTTGTCGATCAACTTAATTTTTAGTAACTTTCCACTAACTTGGAAGACGATGCCAATAAAATAGGTACACATCGAGATTCCGAATTTGGCATACTATATATATATATATATCATATGAATAATTGCTTTATTTACACCTTAAAGAGCCTTCGGGTATATGGTGTAAGTAGAGTTAATCATGAGATTAGTTATGCCTTAAAGAGCCTAAAGGTATATGGCGTAGTGGATTAAAAATTGGTTCATGCCACTTAAAGAGCCTTAAGGGTATATGATGAATGATTGAATCATGTTTAATAAATGATTTGTTTGTACCTTAAACAGCCTTAGGGTATATGGTGCAAATTAAATTTCACTTGATTTATGTCTTAAAGAGCCTTAGGGTATATGACATAAGTTAAGTCAAGTAGCCTAATAAAAGCCAAATTTTGGTCACCTCGATGTGGATCTCATCGGTTTTCAAGGATAGGGATAAAAGCTAATTTTTATCTTCAACCGTTCCGCTTTATTTTCGGATTTATTAAATATCGAAATAAGTCTTAAAGAGCCTTCGGGTATAGGACAAAAATAAAAATCTTGAGATACAAAATTAGGAATAAGAGAGGAAAAGTAATACACAATTAGTATTTATGAGTAATGTTAGTATCATGACTTGCATTTGACAATGATCTTGTTTTTAAGCTTAGTATGGAAAAGTAAAAGTTGGGGACGATAAATTTATTTTGCTTGTTCCATGATCCTAAGTATTATCAAAAGCACAATGTTATGAAGTGTTGAAGTAGGGAAAGTTATGAAAAAGCATAAAAAAAATATATAGAAAATGTTGAAAATGGAAAAACAGGGCTTTTCAGAGCTAATGTTTCTTTAATCCCTTAAGATGAATACTTAGCTACTTTTCGAGGTAATTAATCAAGGGGGATTAAGATTCTTAGTTTTCTAAAGTGTTATTTATAATATTGCGCCATGTATGATTATAGGAACACTGGAATAACCTTAGTATTGGGGAATTTGGTATGTGCTATTTTACACATACCTTTTACCATGAAAAACGAATCCAAAAGACCAAAAACCATAATAAAAATTACAAATATATGCTTGTTTTTTGTGTTTGTGTATGTGCAGGTACGGATATTAAAGGAATGGACAAAAGGAAAGACAAAACGGACACTAACGAGCACGAGATTGGAAAAAAGTGATATGAAAAAGGACAAAACAAATACAAAACGGACAAAATCCGAGCACGGGAATGGAAAGAGGACGAAAAACCCGAGGCCAAAGGCGAACCCATCTTCTATGGACCAACCCGGGCCCACTTAATGGGCCGGGTCAGCCCTAATCTTAAACTATATAAGCCTAAAAGCCCAAATCCCACCAAGCCCAAAGTTATAATGAAAAAACCCAACCCGGTCAAAGCCCAACAATCCAGCCCAACCCTTTATAAATCCAACCCGGGTCAAACCGGTCAAACAATAAAAAAAAGAAGAAAAAGGGCGCGAAGGGATGAATTACTATTCACCCTTCGTCCCAAAATTACCCTGCACACCAAATTCACTCCCACTCGTAAGTACTTACCCCTTCTAGAAGTACAATACGTCATCCCTGACGTATTTTGACATGCCAGGTTGGCAATCCCAGAGCCTATGATTGGCTATTAGGACGTGGCACGCAATCAAGGGTCAAGATGATGTGATTTGGAGGCAGTTAATGATCTAAGGCCAAGATTGAATGAGAGAGGAACGTCTCTGGATCTAGAATCATCTCCTCATGGCTATAAATAGCTCACACTCATCACACAGAAAGAATATCTAGGAGTAGGGTAGTGTAGTTTAGCTTAATTAGTCGTTTTTAGCTTATTGTTTTAGTTTTAGCTTATTGTTTTTCAATTTGATGTAAACTTTCTATTAAAAGCTTGAACTCAGTTGTTTAATCAATAAAAGCTCAGTTTTATTATTGTTAATTTTCAATTCATGTTTTTACTTTAATGCACTATGATTTAAATAAGCTCTCTTTTATCCTAATAAGCTCAATAAGCTCTCTAATTCACTAATAAGCTAGCTTTGCTCTCAGTTAAGCTCTCAAAGCTTAACTGAGCTTATTGTCACTCAATTCCTCCCCAAACATACCTCAGCTTATAATGGAAGGGAAGCCAGTTGTGGAAGGGCTTCCAGGACCTTACCAGCTTATCATAGATAAGCTGGAGCTTGTTAAGTAGCTCCTCGAGCAATTTTTATAAGCCTTGTTTGTGCAAAGGCTTTTGTAAGTTCTTATTTTTCCTTTTATAGCTTAACTTTGCAATTCAGCTTTTAACTGCTTATTGTCTGCTTATTATTGTTGTTAATAGCTTAATTCTGCTTATTATTATTGTTTGATGCTTATTGTGTCCAATTGGTAGTGTAGATCTTAGTTTACATGTATTTGATTTAAAACAGTTTAAAAATCCAAATATATTAGCATAATTAGATAGCTTATTGTTTTTGCTTATTTCTGTGATTAAAATTGCTCATTAGGATCATTATAAGCTGTTTAATATCTGGTCTTAAGGTTTCTTGGTCTGAATCTATGATTAGAAGGATTTACTTTGAGGTTAAAAGCTTAAAGGGGTGTTTGGATCAAAACCAGCACTAACCTCAAGTTAGTACTGGTAGTGTTTCTAGCCACTTTGGTTAGTATTGATAGTTCATTTATCAATTATAGATTAGTTTTGAAGGCTTTTGTTAGGATAAGATTAGCTTTTATCAAGTTTTATGTGTTGTAGTTAGAATCTGAGTTCATAAAGCTCAGATTCATAAGCTCTTTGAGCTTTGATTGTTTCTAGTTGTAAATGTTAATGGATTTGTTTTTGTTTTGGTGTTTTAAAGGTATAGAACAAGTATTTTTAAAGATCTGTCATCAATTGGTTTAGTGTTTTGGTTAAAATGTTGTCAACTACATCAGCAAGCCAAAAGGCCTGTTAGCCATTTTCAAACTAAAAATCAAATTTGTATAAGTTAGTTTTATCTTTTAAAATTTGGAGTATAACTAGTTTTTAGGCCATTCTAGAATAGTTAAGGCTTATTTTAGTTTTAAAAGCTTATTTAGTAATCTGTTTTTAAGCCTGCATTTTAGTTCTTGTCTTTTTATAAAAACCAAAAAAATAGGGTATTTTGCATAAACAGCTTTTTCAATTAGATTTTTCTTAGCTTAAATGAATTTCAAAATACTTTTTGAGAGCTGAATTAGATAGCTTATAAGATAAGCTTTCTAGTGGTATATGCCACTAAGCCATAAGGAACTGTTTGCTGGCTTAAAAATAAGCTCAAAAAGTCCTTTATGGCTATTTGGTAAACTGTTTTGTGAAAAAAAAAGTGCTTATTAGTTTTTCCAGCTTATGGCTTATTGTTTTGTTCAAATGTTGTTCAATTGTGCTTATTAGGTTTGATTTTAAGTTTTATAGCTTATTTGTTTATGGTCTGAGCTTATTTAAGCTTACAAGTTTCTAAGGTTTTGTGTAAGTGCTTAAAAATTCCTAAGTCATATCTGTCAAATTAATAAGTTTTTTTTTAGCTATGACAAGGTTTTTTCTAAAAAGTTGTTTTAGTAAAAAGTGCTTATTATAAGCTGTTCTATTAGTTTGTTTCAAAAAGTTTTCAAAAATAAAAAAAGGGAAACTAGGAAAGTCTTGGGTGAGCAAGACTCGAACCCAAGACTTCTACCTAGCCTCAACCTTTATACCACACACTCCACAACCACTACGCCCTTGGGACTTTTACGTCCTAAGGTGCACAGTCAATTTACTTAACACCTTTGACTTCTTAGTATTAAGCACTTTCGAGACTAAAATGAATTTTCCTTCCAGGCTCAATTGTGTAGGAGCTCTACATTGGTTATAATTTTCTTGCAAACTCTTTTTCTTTAGCTTATTTTAGGAATTTTTCCAGATCTAAAATAATTAGTTTAGTATTTTTCTTGCATTTATTTAGATTAAAAACTTTAAAAAATCATAAAAATAGAAAAATAATCAAAAATAAATAAATTTCTTTTTCTAAATATTTTATTTTATTATTTAGTAGGTTTAGAATTAAATTTGCATTCTTAGGTCTTAAATTTGATATACTTGCTCATTTAGTTGCGTTTTTACATTTCCCGTTACATTGTTTTTGTATTTGTTATATTTGTCCCCCAATACTTAATTTGCTTAGCTTTTTCTTTCCTTTACTGTTTTTATGTGGTTTTTTATTATTTGTAGAATTAGTAACAATTCAAAAAACTTTGAAAACCATAATCAAAAAAATCATTGTCCAAATAATAACGGGGTTTCAATTCATAATTCTTGGGGTATAAACGACCCGGTGAACACTTACCGGTTAACGTCCGATATTTGGTGTGATTTTCCTAATTACCTTTTTCCTAAAGGGTAGTTTTGGAATTTCAATAGTTTGATATTATACGTATATATAATTGAGACGGATCACATAGAAACAATAGTGTATGCGAATTCGGATCATGCGGGAGATTACGTAGATCGCAAGAGCACTAGTGGTGTTTGCACGTTTATGGTATGTTGTCTAATATCTTGGTTTTTGAAGAAGCAAACCGCTCTTGTCATCTCCACAACCAAAGCGGAATATGTAAGCGCCGGAAAGGCATGTCAACAAGCCCTATGGATGAAACAAGCTCTCATAGACTATGGTATTAGGTTAGATGACATTCCAATAATGTGTGATAACAAAAAGGCTATAGACTTAAGTAAGAATCCCGTTCAACACTCACGAATAAAACACATTAAAATTTGTCATCACATGGTGGTAATAAGAAAGTCCTTCGCGATAAGTCAAAAAGAGAATACTCTCTAATGAAAAAGTCTCAACCGGAAGACAACAACAGAGCCGATATTCAAGACTAAACACTTAAACGTTGAGCCATTACACTTTTACGTCGAGGTCATAATGATGGATCCAAAATGCTTAAGTTTTCGGCATAATAAAGAAATGATAATCATCAATAAATTGTTTGTCAAAAATCTGAGAAAATTTTTCTCAACAGGTGGCGGCCCCTAAAATTCATAAAGGGCGGGCCCCTTAATTTTAAGGGGACCACCCACCTGACTGACTAAAATATTTTTTTATTCTCTGAGTGTCTTGGTTTCTTCAATTTTACACATAGCGCGGAAAAAATAAGATTTGAATAGTCCGGCGAGAGAGCGCGGGCTCGCATGAGGATTTTACACAATCTTCATCTAAATGCCATATCCTCATATACAAATACACAATAAGTCCCAGATCGTTATTATTTTTTTAGAAAAGATCCTACTTCGGGGTCAACAATGGGGGGGGGGGGAGGCAGCATAAAGAATTAAGAGTTAGTATATGCGATATTGATATTGGATGATAGTGCTTCTAGGGGGGGGGGGTGTCTTGGTACACAGTATTGATATCACAGCTTGATATTTTGCAGTTTACACGTCCTATTCTTATGCTTTACTTATGTTTCACAAAAATCATACATATGTCCTCAAATATTGCATGCGTTAACATCTTTCAACAATCTTGATTGAGCAAATTTGAATCAAGGAGTACTTGGATTATTTCTTAGGTTTTACATGTCTTAGTGTCGAAATAATCGCTACTCCACATTTGTCGTACTTAGGCACACACTAGTATTTGCACAAAAGTTCGGTTTGTTTTTCACTTAACCCCCTTGACAAGAAAAATTCTTTGTGCATTATATTTAGTCACTATTTTATATGCTCACGACGCTCATGAGAGAGGATTTTCAATTCATATAAGATTATATGCCAAAAAAAATTGAAATAGTTTTATCCTACAACTTGTCATATATGTATAATGTTGAATGCTTGCTTGCTTGCTTGCTATGTGCTAAAAAAATCTTAATTGCCATAAAAGGATGGACTTGCTGCAAATTAACCACCAAAACAGAAACCCTCACATAATATTTTGAGAAAAATCGATTTTTGGAAAATCTGGAAAATGGCAGTAGGTGGCCCCCTTAATTTTAAAGGGCAGCCCCCTTAATTTTAAGGGGACCGACCCCTAATTAAGGGGACTGGCCTAAACAGTAACGGGTAAAACAATATTTTTCATCCCTTTTTGACCAAATACCCTCTAGACTTAGCTACTGTTTCCTTAAACTCACAAACATTTCTTGGATTTGATCCTTTAAATGTTTATTATTCCTTATTTAAACATTTCCTCCACTATAAATACATTCTCAACCATCATCATCACAATCATCCTCACCAATGACATCTCCTAACAAACACACATCCAAACCATCAAGGGTAGCCAAAATAAGTGTGAAACCCATTTGGAGGTAGAAACTAAACCCTTGTACCACATCCAATGAGCTTAATGTAAGTTCACCTTCACCAATACCAAAACCACTCACGCCTCATCATGAACCATCTTAAGAAAACAATCACCCCAATCAAGCATTATCAAATCCTTACACCAAGAACACTACCACATCACTACAAGTTGTCTCACATCCTTCATTTTTCATCTCACCCATCAATTCACATGTTACTCACACTCAAGCTCCACCTCAAAGTGACAGCCAAACTCCTTACATTAAGGACACTCCTACATCACCACAAGTTGTCTCACATCCTCAACTTCCTATCTCACCCATCAACTCACATGTTACTCATACTCAAGCTCCACCTCAAAGTGACAACCAAACTCCTTACATTAAGGACACTCTCACATCACCACAAGTTGTCTCACATCCTTAACTTTCTATCTCACCCATCAACCCACATGTTACTCACACTCAAGCTCCACCTTAAAGTGAAAACCAAACTCAACACACACCACATTTATCTCCAAGTAAAGAAAGCCTAGTTGATGACATTAATCAACTATAAGACCTATCAAACCTCTTAGCCATGCATCTCTCTTAACAACAAAACAACATTCGCTCATCACCTTACTCTCCAAACCTACCATACACCCTTAACATCAACCAAGTTGAAACCCATGTTGAGTATTGCCCTTGTTGCATCTTCACCCAAAAACAATTCCTTCTTTTAAGTAAGGATATCAATTAGATTGAATTCCTCCTCACTTGACCTTATCCACCACCTAGAGTTCAAAGAGATTACCCTTCCACAACCGCCTCCGCTCCAAACTCTCCGACCAACTAATCTTATAATATGCCTCCAAATAATCGTCAAACCCTTTTTTGTCGCAAGCAAGTAAAAAATCCTTCTATGGCTATTTAGGATTCTTTTATATATTAATATGCTTCTAAAGCATATTTGTTTTTCTTTATGTATGCTTGTGTGAAGTTCACACACATTGTCCTAAATGAATGAAGTATCTTTTGCTTTAATGTTTGCTTGCACTTGTTATATTTTCCTTCCTTCTCTACATGTTATACAATATTTGTATGTGTTTCAGTACTCGTTTTTGAGCCATAAACCATAGCGTCACTCATTGGTGCCCCCGAACGGGGGGAGCACACATCAAGGGGAGCCATTTATTCTGTCGATTTACTAGCAATTCTCGATCGATAAGAATATTATGTGAGGTATGAGTGGGGGATGGAGTGATGAGCCGACGGTTTTAACTTAAATTTTTTAACTTTCTTTTGTTTTATGGGGTGTTGAGGATATCTAGGATTTATGATTCTACAAAAAGGGAAAATGACATAAAACTCATAAATACTTGTTTAAAAATAGATTACATATAATAGTTTAAATTTGTAATCATCAAAAGGAGAGATTAGTTGATAGAAATAATGCCTAAAATTTAATATTTTTCACGATCTTACGTTGATAATCACAAATGATAAAACGTTCAATGTACAATTAAACGAAACAAGTAAATTATAGAAATTTTCATTCAGAAAATTATATCCACTTAAAGGTATGAATAAATAAATGCTTAATGCATTTTATGATCAAAGAAAATTTTTATCCAACCTCACACTTTTATAAAATATTGTAAACATTTAAAAAAAACATTACAAAACATTTTCTACAATTAAAAGAAATGTTTAATTCAAAATAAACATTTTGAAATTTAAATTTTCGGACCTAAAACGGCTAGAAAGTTCCAGAAAATTCCCCCTACACAACAGGACAAACTGGGGAGCGCCTAGTCCAGGGCGGCCCCTTTAAATACATGGGTGGCCCTCTTATTTTTAAAGGGACCGCCCATAGGGAGACGCTCCTCCAAAATGTCCATTAAATACAGGACTATTCCCTACTATTTTTTCACCTTTTGCACTTATTCTTTCTGATAAAAAACAGCCCACACATCTCATTAAAATCCTTTGATCATTTAATCTTAAAGCTTTGTTTCCAAGTGATCCAAGCTCAAATCCCTAAGTGCAAGAGAAGAATACTTCCTACCATCAAGTGAAGAAGTATTACACATTTGTGTGTTGTTACAATCTTATTGCATCCATATCATAACTTGTACATCATTTGTAAATCTTGTAACATTGTGTAGTTGTTAGATCTTGATGATTGTTGTAAGTATAGTTGGATCTTGGTGATCTTTCCTAGTAGTGTTAGTTAGGTGTGATTATAGAAGTGGCTTGGTGAAGTAGTGGTGTGAAGAAAACCAAGGTGTGAAGAAGTTGTGTAGTCGTAAAGCAAAGTTATGTAGTGAAGTTGTGAAGTTGTGGTAAATTGGTTCTAGCTAAGATTAGAACTCGACATCTAGCTTAGTGTCGAAAATCAAGATAAGCAAAAGTTGTGTAAGGTTTTCTCCACTATAAGGGAGCTTGTTGACATAGTGAAGAAAACTCTAGAGTTAGGTGCTCGAGGAGTTGAGTAGGGCGAAGAGGTTCTTCGTTGCCGAATCACTATAAATCCTCGCGTTGTGGTTTGATTGTTCTTACTTTTATCTCTTGTCTTACATTATTTTCTCATACTATCCTATTAATTGTTTAGATAAGTATATTGTTCATATTGTGCAAGTGTTGAATTCACATAAAGTCGAATCTAGAATTTTTACAAACACTTTAAAACCTTAAATTAAAAAGCGGTAAACTATTTAACCCCCTTCTAGTTTTCCATAATTGGTATCAAGAGCCACGTCAAACAAGATTTTTAAAATAAATTGTATTTTAAAACTTGAATCGATCTATGGGATCAGAAAAATATTTTAAAAGGGGCTATATATGCAAAGACACCTCTATTAGAAGTGATGGTTTTTATTTATTGGAAAAATAGATTCGAAACTTATGTGAAGTCAAAAGATCTAGATCTTTGGCATGTTATTACCGATGGTGATTTTCCTCCTATTCAAACATAAATCTTGAAAACTAAAAAGGATGAAGTTGTACCTTTTCATAAACAAAACGATGATTTAAAAAGAAACTTGCTAAAAATAATGAAGGTTAAAATGTAATTTTTATGCTTTACCACGTTAAGATTATGAAAGGAATTTTTATGTGTCAAACAGCAAAAGAAATTTGGGATACTTTGTTAATCACTCATCAAGGTATTATATTAAGTCAAAGCAAACAAAATAGATCTTCTTGTTCAACAATATGAACAATTCATGATTCTAGAAGAGGAATCAATAGATAATGCATTTGCTAAATTTAACACTATTATTACTAGTCTAAAAGCACTTGATGAAGGTTTTTTAGCAAGAATTTGTGTTAGGAAATCTTCTTAGGGCATTACATCTAAAATGGCTGGGCGCGAAAGTCACGACGAATGAAGAATCTTAGAATCTAAACAAAACCTTACTGATATGTGCTTAATTACACATATCTTTTACCTCTAAAAACGAGCTTAAATGACCAAAAACAGACAAAAACTGCCAAATATATGTTTGTTTTGCATTTGTATTGTGCAGGAAGTGGATATCAACAAAAAGACAGAAAACCAAGCCAAAATGACAAAACTAAGCATGGAATGGAAAAGACTGTGCAGAATCAAGGCCAAAGTCCAAAAATGCCAAAGTCAGAGTCAATACTGAGAACAGCAGTCAGAAACCGTGTAGTGTACTTTAGAGACTGAGAAATACTATTGGATGCAATCTACCCATCTGATGGGCGGGAAAAGCCCTATCGTTATAATTTATGAAAGACTGTGAAAGACCAAATGGGCCCTCAATCATTTACAATAGCCCATTTGTGTGCATTTGACAAAAGATGTGAAGACTCTTGAAGGCCAATCCTAGCCCAAGTTACAGCCCATCTCGCATTGTAACACAAAACCACCTCTTAGAACTTATTGGGCCTTAAAAAGCCCATAACAAAGCCTAAACCTTATTGGCCCTGCACACTCAAATTGGGCCCAAGTTCAGCCCACATACCAATTGGGCCCAATACACAGAACCGAAGCCCATTATCTGGCCCTAGAAACAATTTGTTATAACCTTAGGACTAGAATTGTCAATTTTTAAAATAGGTTTCTATAAAAGAAAAAAAAAAACAATGGTTTAAATAAAAGCGGGATGAAATTCGCAATTTTGCATAACTTGTATTCCTTAAAAGCCAAGAGGCTGATCCTAGCTCCATTTTCCAAAACACTTTATATTATCTTGTTTTATAAAGCCAACGGACCTAAAATATGTCACTTTCAAACTTCTCAATCCTACAATAATTAACATCAAAACTCAGTATTCATAACTAAACAGGTCCTATCTAAATTAAAATTGAAAATAGAAGAATGATGGAGGGCCCAACCGTTGCCCTTCCTAACCACAACAAATTTGGTTGGATATGTTAAGTTTATTACCTTTGCGAACCATAAACCCTTGTACCTCAACCCGTTTATGTATTTTACCTGCCAAACCATCAAAAAACTCCATAACCGCCTTCCATGTTTAATAGCTCGTTCCCACCTCCCTCTTCGTATCACTTCTCCAGCCCTTTTACCCCTCTCCATTTCCACACCTCCCCATTACCCATTTAAGACCCTTCCATCAGTTGACCAATTTACAAAAAACAGCACCCCAACCAAGGCTGAGACTGAAAGTGAAGTGAATATAAGGGCTAGGATTGCTTGGGAAAGTTTCTACACACCAACAAGCAACTTAACCAAGTACTTTTTGTGTGCTATTAAAGAAAGAAGAGCAAAACCCTAGCCGAAGGCAATACACACCACTTTACCTTGTGTTTTTTTTTTAGTTAAAGTTTTAATTATGTATTTTTCTTAAGCAATTAGTGAAACTTAGCTTCAGTTAAAGTTTTGTTGTAATTTTTACTTTATCTAATAAAATAGGTTAAGTATTTTTGATATTACTACTGTCAAAAAATTAAATGCCTTAATTCAGGCTTTTTTAACTTCTGTTTTGAATTGTTATAACAATGTGTGGAAAGTATCAAACCACCCTCCTAATTCCTTTTTCTCAGCTTTTACTCCAATAAAAAAAAGGATTAATTTATAAAAAACCTGATTTTTTATATTTTAAGGGAACAGGGTTTGGTTTTAGTCGTTATAATGGATCAAATTTGGTTTTGGTATGGGTCACAAACACTCAGCCAAACTTTTGGCTGAAGTGTGTGGGTTTGTGTGTTTATTAGGACCACTTCAAATCACTAACTTTTTAGTTTAAAAATAATTTTTTAAGCGTTCCTTAATAAAATTGTCAACATTTAAAATAAAGCCCAAATTGAGCTTAAGTGCTCCAGCTGCTTATGCAGCTTAAGCACATTGTTTTTGTGCTTGTTATTGTTGTTTCTAGCCACTTTAACCAACACCTTAATCTGTCTTTGAATCTCACCAAGTAAAAATCAAAATACCTATATGTCATTTCTTTGAAAACCCCTACCTTTAAGCCTAAATTTCAGCTGTTTTTAAAACTCCAAATGGGCCCAAACTTTGAAAATAAGCTCATTTGCCTCTATTATAAATCTGTTTGAGTTTGTTTTTAACAAAAAAGCTCATAAGAGCTTATTGCATAAGCTTAAAAAGGACCCCTTGTCCACTGCCTTGCCTCCCCTGGTGCTGAGCATCCAATTTCAGCCTCCCTTATTTAGCTTATTTTGTATTAAGCTCCTAGATATTTTAGCTTTTATTTATAGCTTATTAGTTGCTCTTTAAGTCCCCAAAATTTAGCAGCTTAATTCTCTTGTTTAGTTAGCTTAATAGTAGCTTAAAGTAGGCCTTTTTCTGTTTTTTATAAACTGTCATTTTAGCTTAATAATAGATCAGCTTATTTTAGGGCTTATTATAGGTTACTTTAGCTTATTTAGGATTCCCCTCTCCTTATTAACTGTTCCCCATTAGTTGTAGCTTATTTTGTTAGCTTAAATCCCCAAAAGAAAGAAAAATAAGCTTTAGCTTTATTAAGCTCATTCTGTCAGTCAAAAAAGCTCACTTTGATAGCTTATTAAGTTAGTTCAGCACTTGGACCTTTTATAGAAAATGATAAGCTCAAAGCCCATCTACACTTTGCTTTTTAGCTTTTTTGATTAATAAGCTGTTTGGACTTGCTTTGTTATCGGGTGGTTGGTGTAGGGACCATTAGTGTAAATTTCTCTTTTATAGTTAACAATGTTAGTTCCCCTTGTTAGTATGTTGTTACCTCGTTAGTCCTTGCAGTCCTTTCACTGTTAGTCCCTATAATTAACTGCTGTTAGATTTATTTAATTTAATTAATTAAATTAGGTTTAATTTTAATTAGTTTAATTACTTTTAATTTATTCAGTAAAATTTGGGCATTTTTATATTTTTTAGATTGTTAATTTTTTCTTTATTTAATTTTATTTTTTCAGAATTTTTATAACTTTTATTTTTTGTCTTTTTCTATTTTCTTAGTTTTATTTATTATTTTAATCTTTATAAATTTCAAAAAAAAATCAAAAAAAATTTAAATTTAAAAAATTATTTTTATTTTTTATAAAATTTTCTTTTGTCATTTAGTGTCTATGGAAACAAAATATTAACATTTACGTTAGGTTTAGTTTTTTATAAAATTCGTCTCTCTAGACCCGTTTTTACCAGGGTGCGTTTTACCGTTTCTTTTCGTTTTACATTCAAACGACCTCCGTTTTAATTCTAGTTTTTTTTATTTTTCAAATTAAGTTAATTAGAATTTAATTTTGATTTTTAATTTAATTTAGCATTTATTTTCTTAATTTTTAGTATTTAGGTTTCCCGATACCTGATTCTGTTCCCCGTATTTTAGTATAGATTTAATTTTAAGATTTCCCTATAACTAATTTTGTTTCCCGTAGTTTTTAAGATCCCCATTTCCTATATCTGTTTCCCGTAGATTAAATTAGGTTTTATTTAATTAATTTTAGTTGTAATTATATCAGTGTTTCCATCATATCTAAATATTCTCCATCATTCAATTTCTCATCAAACCAGGATTACCTTCAATTGCAGCCTCGTTGGGACATACGACCCGATTTGCTAAATTTAACACTATTATTACTAGTCTAAAAGCACTTGATGAAGGTTTTTCTAGCAAGAATTATGTTAGGAAATTTCTTAGGGCATTACATCCAAAATGGCGCGCGAAAGTCACGACGATTGAAGAATCAAAGAATCTAACAACCTTACCTCTTGATGAACTAATTGGAAACTTGAAAGTTTATGAAGAAGTAATAAAGAAAGATTTCGAAACGGTCAAAGGCAAGAAAGAACAAAGTAGATCTCTTGCATTAAAGGTGAAAAAGGAAGTAAGTGATGAAGATAGCTCAAGCTCCGATAGTGAAGACGAAGAGTATGCTATGGCCGTAAAGGAATTCAAGAAATTCTTCAAGAGACGAGGAAGATTTGTAAGACAACCACGAGGCGATAGAAAAACATTCCAAAGAAGTAGAAATGATGGTTATGGTAAAAGTGAAAGAAAATGTTTTAGATGTGGTGATCCAAATCACCTCATTGGAGAATGTTCAAAGCCGCCAAAGAACAACGATCAAAGAGCATTTATTAGAGGAGCATGGAGCGACAATGAAGAAGATGAAGTGGAAAAGACTAAAGAATAAACTTGTCTTGTACCTCAAGTGCCCGATGAAATATGCTTAGGAATAAACTTGGAACCCGATGAGTGGATGCTCAAAACACATGACAGGTAATCGAAAGTTTTTTTCTTCATACAAAGCGTAGATAACTTAACATATAACTTGATTAGTGTAGGTCAAATATGTGATAATAAATGCAAAGTAATACTTACTAAACACGATAGCGAAATAATCAAACACAAAAAGGTTATAGGTAAAGGAATTAGGAAAGGAGGAATATATGTAATGAAACTAGGAAATAAACCAGAAGACGAAATATGCCTTGCAACATTAGACGAAAACTCCACACTATGGCATAGGATATTAGGTCACGCTAATATACAACTAATTCAATCATTATCATCTAAAAAATTAGTTAGGAATCTACCCAAACTTAAATACGACCAACATTTTTGTGATGCTTGCAAAATTAGAAAGCAAGCTCATGCAAGTCACAAGGCTAAAAATATAGTTTCAACAACTAGATGCTTAGAACTACTTCATATGGATTTGTTTGGCCCTTTCGCCATGCAAAGCTATGGAGGGAATCGTTATACCTTAGTAATCGTAGATGACTATTCTCGATTCACATGGACTAGATTTTTAGCAAATAAAACTGAATCCTTTGAAAAATTTGAAATATTTATCAAAATGATCCAAAACAAATTAGGATGTTCCATTGTATTAATTAGAACGGATCATGGTTGGGAATTTGATAATGAAGTACAATTCGGAAACTATTATGATTTAAATGGGATATCTTACAATTTTTTTGCTCCTCGTACTCCACAATCTAATGAGTAGTAGAAAGAAAAAATCGCACTCTACAAGAAATGAGTAGAACCATGTTAAATGAACTATCCATTCCTCAAAAATTTTGGTGTAATGCGGTCGATACGTCAACCTATATAATTAATAGAGTTTTCATTAGACATATTTTAGGAAAAACTCCATACGAGTTGTTAAGAGGTAGGAAACCAAACCTTAACTATTTTAGAGTATTCGGAAGTAAATGATTTATTCTTAATTCAAAAAATTACCTCACCAAGTTCTACCCAAAGTCGTACGAAGGTGTTTTCCTAGGATATTCGCAAAATAGTAAAGATTACATAATACTTAACAAAGAAACAATGAAAGTTGAAGAGTCATTGAATGTAACTTTCGATGAAACTCCTCCCCCGCCTAAAACATCGCCATTGGAAGATGATAAGTTAGTCGAAGAAGAAGCTATTGAGGTTAGTAAAACAAAACCCATAGGCAATGATCTTGAAGAC
>BQNB010126189.1:5168-19640 GCA_026074375.1 Tanacetum coccineum
ACTAGCAACAAAAACATCATGAGCAGTATTAACTGCTTCATTAGTACTGTTAATGTTATCTAAAGATACAAAATCCACATTCGGAGAATTTGAGCTTGAGCTTGATTGGCCTTTAATCTCAGCTTCATACACCTTTAAATTGTTGTAAAAATCATCCATACTCAACGTGTCTAGATCAGATTTGTTTTGCATGATCAAGGTATGAGTGTTCCAAGCGCATGGTAGGCTTCTTAGCATTTTCAGATTTGCATCTTCTTGAGAGATAACTTCACCGTGAATTTCCAATTGGCTGATGAGTTTCTAAAACCTATCATAGGTTTTATCTAAACCTTCAGATCTTGATGCTGTAAAATTCTTATATTGTTGCTTTAGAATGGTCTTCTGTATTTTCTTTGATTCTTTGTTACCTCCAAACCTGGTCTTGATTGCTTCCTATAAGGACTTTGCATCCTTGATTCCATGAAACTTCAATAGATGCTCATCAGGAATGGCCAACAACAAAGTGCTTTTTGCTTTCAATTCATTTTTCCTTGCTAGCTTTTGTTTAGTAGTTTTAGGAGGAATAGGACCTTCAGTACCAGCACTAGCTGATGCAATTGCTGTAGGTGCATCACCATTCATAATAACCTCTCAAAGAGCATGATCAGTGTGAGTGAGATATTGCTCCATTCTCATGCTTCATAGATCATAGTCTCCTGTTTTGAGCATAGGAAGTTTTAGTGCAGATACTGTTTGGGTAGATTTTGACTGTGATTCCATCTTCTCTTTAACAATGAGATCTTGTATAGATATAGTGTTCTTCTTTTCTAAAGTTTCTCAACAAGCTTTGATACCACATGTTGATCCCTTCTTGATAGATCTTACTTAGCTTGTTAAAGCTTAATTGTATTGGATAGATCCAAGACAACTATAGTAGAAACTAAGATTGAGAATATCATAAACTATGCGGAATCTAGTTTGCAATACCAAGAAGAACAATGAAATAGTAAAACAAGATCTTTACTAAACTTTTCAATATATTGAATACTATTTGGATTACAATATACTAACTATGATTGCTATTAGAAACTGATGTCTAGATCTATGCAGTAGGGTTCCTTTTATACACCAAGGAAACCCTAATGGGCTTACAAAACATGTATACTAATCAATGCATATCTATTCCTAAAATAACTCATGCATATCTATTTAGCAGTACTAACTATTTTATACTAATAGTACTAACTACATAATTGGCAGTACTAATAAACTGATAGTACTAACTATATAACTGGCAGTACTAACTATTACATTAGCAGTACTAGTGACTTAGACTATTTTCTCTAATCTTCAGTAGCAGTACAAACTTCAACCAGCAGTATTAAGTTATAGAAGCCTCTAGTTCCCAACAGATCCATAACACTTGTCTACAGCAGCTAGCAGCAGCTACATATTCAGCTTCAGTAGTAGAGCTTGCAACTACTGTTTGTTTCTTGCATTGCCATGACACCAACCTTCTTCCAAGAAATTGACAACCTCCTTTACTAACAGTAGTACCTACAGTAGTAACTTATACTACCAGTCTAACTACTTAAGCATAATATTCATTAGTATTATCAGCAACAACTAAGTTATGCTTGAATAGCACAAATATAACTTGAGCAGTATAACTCTAAAATCATCTTGGAAGTCTTTTTAAACCCAACATGGCCTAAAAGAAATAAAAGGAGCTTTTGCCATAAGTAACATTGTTCGAGCGGCCTTCAACAAGAGTATGATTTCGCCATTCAGAGAGACACCATTTTGTTTGTGGAGGATCGCGCAACTATGTTTTATGAGAATACCAACACTCTCAATAATTAGCTACGCGAGTTTGATTGATAAACCCAGTTCCATTTATCTTATAATGTTCCTGAAATGCGATATAATCGAACTTGTATCATCTTCTGATACTTGATTATGAAATCAAGGAGCTTTATCTTTTGATGCCAAAAACTTCACCCTAGTGATTCGAAGAGTAATCATCCATAATAGACGAGGATGTACCTTTTTCTCCATTTTATTACTTGCAACACGTATAGGCCCGCAAAGATCCTGTGCAGAAGATATAGTTTTCCTTATAGTTGTCTTAGATTTAGGTTTATGTGATTGTTTCTTGCTTTTGCCCATCATGCACATGCCGTACTCATAGATCTTTTCAATTTCAATTTGGAAGACTTCTACGGACCATTTTTAGCCAAATGAGTAAGAACACCAAAGTCAAATGGTGACAATCGTCATGCCATAACCAGAGATTTGTCTTTAAGGATAGTGGACAATAGACAAATGAGAATACGTATCATATCCCTAATTGAAAATGTATAAAGGTTGGTTTCCCGAGATCTCGAGAGTAAGTCAACACCTTCCAGATTACGAACAATGCACGTGTATTTTCTGAAAGCTACTTTAAGATCCGATTCGCATAATTGACCAACAGAGAATAGATTATGTCCTAATCCTTCCACATAATAAACCCTTGAAATTGTAATATTCCCTATCTGATAGTCACCATACCCCATAATCTTTGCAATCTGGTCGTTACCAAACTTGATAGTACCGAGAAACTTATGAACGAAATTGGTGAGTGAGAGCGATCTCCATTCATGACTTTGAGCATCCGGAATCCAATACCACAAAAAAATTAGAGACAACCTGAATATCCAACAGAATAAGAAGATGGAGTAACTAAAGTATTGGATCCTTGAGATGTATCGACGTTCGTTATGTCAGAAATCACAGATTTTGCAATCTTAGGTTTGCTATTAGAACCATTAGTCTTAGTTACCTTAGGTCTCCTAGTATAAAACATTAGTTTACTACAGATCTTATTCAATTACTTCGTAGAGCGGAATGGGTTCCTAAGGAGGCCACTTTATTAGTGGATCGGTATCCTAGTTAAAGGCACGAGCATTTCTGACTAAAGTGAAAGTCCGTTTCTGTGGGTCTCCAGTTATATCCGATTTTAGTAAACACTTTTCTTGTAGGTTTCCATTCCTTCCTGTCTTTTTAAGCTTTCTTTAACAGACTTGATTTGGACTCGCATTCATATCATGAAACAAATCAAGAAACATAATTCATGTCTAGCATCAAACATAGAACCTATGACATTTAATCACCACATTAAGCTCAGAAATTTGTTTTAAATTTGGAATGTTTGCATATTGCATTTCCAATGGTTTCAACAAACATAATTTGGTTATACAACCAGACTTAACTATCCTAGAGTGTCTTCTACTCAATTCTTCGCTTTTGGTATACTTGAAATCTGCAGATCCTATCATTCTTTTGTTTTGTCTATAGACTTGGACCTGCTAGATTTAGTACCCGACTTACTCATGTGAAGTTGATAAACAGAACTTGTAGAGTCAGTTTGGTCCCTTTGTTGGAAAGCCTAATTGTTTTTGGGATGTGCTTGATGATATGACGGGTTTGGCAAACCTAACTATTTTCTTTTTGTTGATAGGCATGACAGCAACTAATTTCTCACTAGGTTTGTGAATATCAAGGAAAGTATCTCTAACATATCATAGCAACTCTTGAATCAGCTTAATACATACTTACAGGTAGAGTAAATGCACTAATCTAAAGGGTTTAGTTATTTGGCTTAGTTTCAACTATCTCCCTAGAGAATGTACTTGTTCCATAGTGTGCTTAAGGTAGTATATGTGAGTTTTCCTATTATTCTTATCCTTAGGAGCCAAAGTTACTTAGTCAAGCTTATACATTCCTGGAGCTATAGTGGTAGCATTTGACACTTGGGCAGCATTGTCAACTATGTCTTTTCTTTTGAATTTCCTAAGATTATTTTAATGTAGTTATGACAAAAAACCTTTTTCCTAGAGTAGCATTAAAATCAATAATTTCACAGACTTTTGATTAAATTGAATGACTAAACATAAAAATAATAAAAAATACTTTAGAGGATTTAAGGAATAATGGAGCGAAAATGTAGCTGCGTACTCAATTAGCATTTATGAGTAAGTGTTAGCATCAAAATGTTCTCTTTGGTTGTGAATTTCGTTTTAAGCTTAGTTTTGGGGATTGGAAAAGCGAGATGACGAACTCCCATTCTTTAAGCTTGTTAAATAAATTTATAAAAATTTTTTATCCTTCATTTTTTATCTATATTGAATAAGTGGTTAAAACGGGTGGGCTTGCGAATATAAATGATATTTTGAACCTTCTTAATGACCCTTGTCGTTCTTGTTTACAATTATGAGGGGTCATATAGTAGAAGGAGTATGAAAATTATTTATTTCCCGAGCTATTTTATAAACATTGCGAGTCGGACCAACAATGGCATAGTGAGGGGAAATTTTGATGTGTCTAAAACACGCATCCTTATTTCCCCTAAAAACACTAGTAATCGGACTAAAAATACTAAAATATGATTAATTATATTGTAAATATGTTTGTTTGGTATTTTTATGTCTTGCAGGTACTATAGATTAAAAACAAAGCAAAAACGGGTATTTTCGAGTTCGTTTCGATCAAGAGTGGTTATTATTCAAGATCAAGATGAAGTCATAAATATTCTCCGAGCATGCCATTGAAAAGAGCGTGAGATTTCGAGTCCGACGGTGCATTCGTTGCTTATTAGGCCAGCCCGAAACCCATTTTTTGGGCCGGGCCAGCCCAATATATTGCTAGCCCAAATTAGGCCCATTATGAAGATTAGCCCAACATCAAATTCATTTGCAAAATCTTAAATGTTGTTAGAAGAGGGTGATGTCAAGTCACATGTCCCAAAATTAAATCCCACTTGGGCACGTGCCAACGCACTAAGAGAAGAGAGAGCGAGTAATATGAAGTCACGTGGCAAAGCAAATTGGCATTTCAATTCTATACAATGCTAGAATGATCCAAAGGACGAAATTTGTTGCGTGAAGAATAAGTTGTGCAAGTGTTCACATGGCTGCCATCTGTTGGCTAATCTAAATAATTTCAGACTGACGATCCGAGGGAATGCCTAAGTCAGCCAATGATTGGCTCTTCTAATGATTGGATGAAATTTACAAAAACGCCCCTCACACCCTATAAAACCCAATCCGCTCCCCCCACTTTACACACATTAGGATTTAGATTTTAAATAGCTCTCTATCTAGTTTTCAGCTTATTAGCTTAATTAGTTTAGCTTATTTGTATCTCTGGAGCTTATTGTAAAAGCAAATATTTCTAGCTTATTAATGAAGATGGAATTTGGATAAAAGTGTGGTGTTGTTTCGTTAGCTTATTTGGAGCTTATTTCTATCTCGTGGTTATCTTATTTCCCATATTGCTTATTCAAATAGCTTAATTAGCTATTTGATCTCTTCAGCTTATTTCGCACTAAGAAGGAATAAGGCTCCTCAGTAGCTTAACATTCTAGATCTAGAGCTGCCAGATGGTTAGAAAGTGCATTCTAGCTTATTTAAATTCATAGCTTATTAATCTCAAGTGCTTATCGCTTATTTTGATTTTATCCTTCTAATCTCGTGAGCTTATTATCTTGATTAAAGGCTCATTTCATGGTTTTGATCTCGTATTTCTTAAGTTTAGTTTTGATTAAGGTCTTATTTGATGAGGTTATAATTGCTCTATTTGTATTGCTCTTTTTAGTTTGTAGTTGTAGATTTCGTTGCTTATGGGATAAGTTTTGTTTGAGCTTATTTGTTGTGGCTTATTCGATTTATTGTTTTGCTGTTTAAAGTCTCGTTATAGTAATTTTTCCTTGTTAAGCCTGGTATCGGTTTATAGAATTACTATTGGGCTTTCGTTTGGTTTTTAGAATTAATCGTAGGAACTCATTAGTTAGTTTGGTCCATATTCGATTTCAATTGGGCCTTGGTTTTGATTTTGTTTCATTTTGGCCTACAATGGACTTGGACTGGGCATAGACTAGTACTAAACTAGTATGTGGAATTAACATGAATTGTAAATTCTGTTATAATTAACAGTTTATATGTTTGTGTTGCTTTTGGTACCGGTTAACTCATGAGGCGTGGAGCTTTAAGGATTTAATAAGCTAGATAGAATTTGATTATTTTCTTTAGCTTATTAAATCGGGTGGTATCGTTTATTTGCGGCTCTTCAATTCGCTCCCATTTTCTATCCTTTTTCAATTCATTAGTGTAGACTTAGAATAGAATGTTTAGCTTTGCTTATTTGATCGTTTCTAGTGAGTAGTTTTATTAGTGCTTGTTAAGTGATTTTGTGAATTGGGAATTAAGTGTGTGGATTTAAAAAAGGTTTAGTTGATTAATAATTTTTCGGATTATTTAGATTTGTCATTTGGTTGTTTGAAGGGCAAAATCCGAAAAATAATCAAATGACACATCTAGTAATTAGTATATTTTTAAGAGATTTTTGTCAAAATAAACCAACGTTTGAGATAAGTATTTTTTAAGGAAATTAATTCGTTAAGTAAAACCTTAATTCACCCTTAAAGAACTTTTCACGTCACTTAGCAAGCATATTCATCTTATAAATCTTTTAGATCATTTTAGCATAATTCTCGTAGTTTAATTGATTAGTATAATTCTAGTATTAATATTAGTATAATTTTTTTAGTATAAAATTTTGTTTTTCTATAAAGTAGTTTAATTTCTAAAATCAAAATCTAAAAAGAAAATCAAGCATTTTACTTCAAAACAAAAATGTGGTTTTCAATTCAAATCTCGTTGTGATTTCGACACTCGGAAGATTGATCATTGTTTTTCCACAAGCAATTTTCACATCTAACGGGAATTACTATATTATTAATACTCGACACGTTTCGCATGGATCATTGACGATAGTAATTGCATTAGGTGTGGATGGATCCGTAGTTGAGTAATGTGATGGGATGAATTATCCATATGCAGAGAGGAGATGATTAAAACTATTGTTGGAACTGAGGATTATTATATGAAGATTGATAAGTGTTGAAGTGTGATGGTGTCATTTGATGATTCGCAACTAGTGCAAGTGGATCTTGATTGCATTCACGCATAATACGGACTTCATTTGCATGGAGTTCATGTTGTTCAAGATATGCATGAGCTGATCAAAGTTGGTGGTGTGCAAATCTCTTACAAGTTTGACATGAGTCACAAACTTACTCCATTCAGGTGCAAAACTGTTTAAGAACTTGGTATTGACCTGAAATTGCTCCAATTTCATTTTGTAAATGTTTATGTCATTGATCAGCAGAGTAAATCTCAAGTAATACTGATGAAGTGATTCCCTCTTGATGTGATCAAACTTATCAAATGCATCATACAGTTTACACTCCCTTTCCTGCTTTGTCAATGAGGTACCTTGCATTAGTAGTTGAACTCTTTCCCATAGATCCTTGGCAACTCTGTGATGATTAATGAGAGAATAGACATCAGATGGTGGTCCTTGAAGAATGATATTAGTTTCTTTGAGATCACAATCAGCTTGAATTTTCTTAGTTGCAGACAATTCCTCATATTTCTTTGTCCTGGTCACACCATTTTCTTTAATTGTAGGCCAAATGAGTGGACCATGTTCAACTGATTCAAGTATCATTCTTCCATGCTCTCTGTTTTGCATGTAAAGTTCCATTCTGCTTTTCAATGAATCATACAGGTGTTTCTACAACATTGGTGGACGATTGTCACCACCAAAGAGTATCATGAATTCAGCAAGAGTAGACATTGTTACTTTGTTGGTATGAGAAAAGATTACTTGTTGATCGGACAGTGATAAAAAGTAATTATGTTAAAGTAAGTTGGTTTTAAGTGTTTTATGTCTTGAGAATACATAGGATTTTACAACTCTTGATTAAACCGGGAAAACAAGTAAATGTTTCACGAGATTTTACAAACCAAAGAGATAAACCATACAATTCAAATCAAGATTAATTCGCCTCTGAATAAGTGATTAATTCGCCTTCTACAATAAATGATTAATTCGCCTTGTATTAGAAGAAATTAATTCGCCTTGAGTAGAAAAAGATTAATTCTCCTTGCACTAGAAAAATCTAATTCTCCTTGTGAAGGAAAAAAATAATTCGCCTTGAGAAGGAAAGTATTAATTCGTCTTGCACTAGAAAAATCTAATTCTCCTTGTGAAGGAAAAAAATAATTCGCCTTGAGAAGGAAAGTATTAATTCGTCTTGCACTAGAAAACCCTTAATTCGCCTCAAAAAGAAGAAGTTAATTCGCCTTCTAAACCAAGGATTAATTCGTCTTCAAATATAAAATTAATTCGCCTTCAAGGAATAAACAATAATTCGCCTTCAAGAGCAAAACGCTAATTCGCCTTCAAAAACAAATGCTAATTCGCCTTCAAGAACACGAACTTTAACTTTTCCAAAACACTAAAAGACTTACATTTTGACGTTTTTACTCAAAATTTCTTATCTAAGCCTTGTAGAACCTTAAACATACAAACTTTAAATACTTGAACACAAAAAATTTCAAATCAAGATTTTGGACACAAAAGTACTTTTCAAACCAAAAACTTATCAAAATGAAGATTTCTATGAATTTTCTAAGGTTTTGCTTGTACAACTAGATAATACTAAGATAAAGGAAGAAGAAAGTAGTGAAATTTATGGTTTTTAAACCCTTAAAATTTGAAAACATTTTGATGGATTTGAACCACTTATACGAACAAAAACAAGAAGAGAAAACCGCACTCAGAACTTGATTATCACCCCATGTCTCTTGATACCAATTGTAGAATGTAAGTAATCTTTAAACACACAAAGAACTATGAAGAAATCTAGAGAGAGAAAGAGGATGGGAGGTTGCTTCTAGTGAGAGAAGTGAAAGAGAACATGTATTACTATGTGAAATAATGAAAACAACCAACAACCTTTCCATAGCATGGAAAGGGTTTATATACCTTGTAGTGCCCGTTCATGTCCTTGCTTACATGCGCTTTCATGGGCCTTAGCTAACTAGCCACTTAAATTCCAATATTACTATTGAGCTATCTAACGATATTATTAGAAGTTACCGATACTTTCGTATTCCTAACAAAGAGACTATAACAACTAATAGGTAATTATGATGAGTTCTACATGAAGTGCATATTAAGCGAGATACGAGCTAATAGTTATAATGCTCCTATATTGTACTATTATAAGCCCAAAACTGACTAATGGGTTACAACATAAGAAATTGCTTGTAACTACATTACTTAAGACCTAGGTACTTCCTACGCTTTCATCCTTGCTATGTGATTATCAATTACTATCAAAGTAGTCATCATGATACCCATGAGACTTATAAATAAACGAGTGAGTAACATTATACCCCTTAGACAAAAATAAACAAGTCATAATGATAAAAATTCATACTTGTGATTTAGATTTAAAGTCCTAGTGTGTGCCTAAGTGCAACAAATGTTGAGTAACAATTATTTCGACTCTAAAGAAAACCTAAGAAATAATCCAAACGCTCCTTGATTTAATTTTGCTCATCCAAGATGATCGAAAATAATAGATTGGATTATATATTTCGGCAATAAGTATGAGATCATCGTGTGAAAACAGTTTTTAGCACATATCAACAATATATGAAAAAAATTTTTATGAGTTCCTAGTCGTGAGAAGTTTTTCGAAAAATAAACTTATGTGAAAATCAAGTGTTCACAAATATGCAATTCCTATGACTATGGGAAGCACAATGGTTGTTTGTCTAAAAATAATTATGACTAATAGAAAATATGGAAAATTCCTAATTTTTGATTTTGTGCAAAATTGAGTCCTAGACACAAGATTGAGAGAGGAATGATTGAAGTTACTTACATTTTTTGTTATTGATGATGATGAGTGTATTCTTGCTTGTAGAGAATTGCTTTGATGAGTATTAGATGGTAATTATGTGTTTTTTTGTTAGGTTATGTTTCCCGCATTTTCATTAGCAAGTTTTGGGGTGTGTTTGTTTCTGGTTTTAAAGAGGATTTTTTTTCGTTCTATCAGATGGCCGGCCCCCTTAGTGATAAGGGGGCCGCCTATGTTAGTGTGGCCGAGTGTGGCAGGTCCCCTTAGAGTTAAAGGGGCCGCCCATCTGACGACTTATTTTCCTGAATTTTTTGACTTTAGCATATTTTTAGTTGTAATTCTATGTTTGTGTGATTTGAGTATTATTGATAGTTGTGGTGTTTTAATTACTTAATTAAGAGTTTAGTCCATTTTGTTCATTCAATTCTAGACCTAAACGCAAGTAATTAAACGACTCTCGTTTTAAGAGTTTAAGTTTAGAATGTCGCAATGTTGTCTTCCGATGGATCCGTTTCGGATGAGATATTTCTTATTGAACAATGTCCGAAGGAAATTGGTGACGAATTTCTATGTGTTTAGTACGCGAATGTTGAACGGGGTTTTTGCTTAAATCTATTGCTCCTTTGTTGTCACACATTATAGGAATGTCGTTGAGATGAATGCCATAGTCAACGAGAGCATGTTTCATCCTAATGCTTTTTTAGCATGCTTTCTGGCGCTTACGTATTCGGAATTCAGTAGTAGATATTACAAGAGCATTTGCGTCTTTGAAAACCAAGATGTTAAACAACATCCCATAAACGTACAAATACCGCTAGTACTTTTTTGGTCCACATAGTCTCCCGCATGATCAGAGTCGGCATATACTACAATTTCTATGCCGGATCCATTAGGATACCATAATCCCAAGTGCGTAGTGCCTTTAATGTATCGGAAGATACGTTTAACCGCTTCAAGATGAAGTTTTTGATCCTCTTGAACGTGCAACAAAAGGAAAACACTAAACATGATATCGGGCCTACTTGCCGTTAAGTGTAATAAGCTACCTATCATATCTCTATATTTAGTATTATCTAAGGACTCACCTTCTTCGTCTTTCGTGAGTTTCGTTTCTATAGACATAGGAGTTTTCATAGGTATAAAGTCTTCTAATCCAAATTTCTTAAGCATTTCTTTTATATATTTTGATTGATAAAAAATTACCATCTTCAATATTCTTTATATGTATCCCAAGAAAAAGTTTAGTTCGCTCATCATACTCATTTCAAACTCATCATGCATGATCTTGGCAAAATCATCACACAATTCTTGAAAAGTTGAGCCGAATATGATGTCGTCGACATATATTTAAACAATTATAAGGTTAGAATTTTTCTTTTTAGTAAAGAGTGTGTTATCTACTATTCCCATAGTATAGTCATGTTTAATGAGAAAGGCTTTTAACCTATCGTACCAAGCTTTAGAAGCTTGTTTGAGTCCATAGAGAGTTTTATTGAGTCTATAAACATGATTAGGTTTTGCGAAGTCAATGAATCCCGGAGGTTGTGCCACGTAAACCTCCTCATTGATAAAACCATTAAGGAATGCACTCTTCACATCCATTTGAAATAGTTTGAAATCTAGTGCGCATGCATAAGCTAATAAAATTCTTATAGATTCTAATCTAGCTACGGGTGCATAAGTTTTGTCAAAATTAATTCCTTCTTGTTGATTATAACCTTGGGCGACTAGCCTAGCTTTATTTCTTGATACAACACCATTTTCATCAAGCTTGTTTCTATATACCCATTTAGTTCCAATAATAGTCATATTCTTAGGATTTGGGACTAATTCCCAAACATCGTTTGCTACAAATTGGTTTAATTCTTCTTGCATAGCAACTACCCAACTTTCATCTTTTAAAGCTTCATTTATATTTTTAGGTTCTATGGTTGAAAGGAAACAAAAGAAATTACTTTTGTCTTGAGCTTGTGATCTAAGAGTTCTTTGATTTAGGTTACCAATAACATTTTCTAGTGGATGACTCTTAGATTCTTTAATATTTATGATTTCATTACTTTCTAAAGATTTAATTTCGACATCATTGCTTAAGGGTCTTGTTTTATTAACCTTAATAACTTCTTCTTCGGCTAAAGCATCATCCTCCAAAGGTGATATTCTAGGCGGGGGAGGAGTTTCATCGAATGTCACATTTAAGGATTCTTCGACTCTCATTGTTTGTTTGTTGAGAATTATATAAGCTTTACTATTTTGCAAATATCCTAGAAAGACACCTTCGTACGACTTTGGGTCGAACTTGATGAGATAATCTTTTGTATTAAGAATGAAGAATTTTCTTCCAAATACTTTGAAATAGTTAAGGTTAGGTTTTCTACCTTTTAATAATTCATATGGGTTTTTTCCTAGAATACGTCTAATTGAAATTCTATTAATTATATAAGTTGATGTATCGACCGCGTCACACCAAAATTATTGTGAAACGGATTGTTCATTTAACATAGTCCTACTCATTTCTTGTAGAATACGATTCTTTCTTTCTACTACTTCATTTGACTGTGGAGTACGAGGAGTGGAAAAATTATGAGTAATCCTATTAAAGTCACAATAGTTTCCGAATTGTACTTCATTATCAGAATCCCGACCATGATCCGTTCTAATTGACACTATGGAACACCCTAATTTATTTTGAATCATTTTACTAAATATTTTAAATTTTTCAAAAGATTCGGTTTTATTTCCTAAAAATCTAGTCCATGTAAATCGAGAGTAGTCATCTACAATTACTAAGGTGTAACGATTTCCTCCATAACTCCGTATGGCAAAAGGGCCAAATAAGTCAATGTGTAATAGTTCTAAGCATCTAGTCGTCGAGACTATATTTTCGGCTTTGTGACTAGCATGAGCTTGCTTTCCAAATTTGCAAGCGTCACAAAAATGTCAGTCGAATTTAAGCTTAGGGAGATTTCTAACTAACTCCTTTAGACTAATAAGATTGAATTAATTTACATGATTTGTGTTACCTAATCTTCCTCTGCCATAAGGTGGAATTTTCATTTCTCTGGTTGCCAGACATACTTATCTTCCAGTTATTTCCTAGTTTCATCACATATAAGCATATTTTTCTAATTCCTCTACCTATGAATTTTTCGTCTTTAATTATTTCGCTATCGTGTTCGGCAAATATTACTTTGCACTTATTATCACATATTTTACCAACACTTAGCACGTATAATTTTAGAATTAATCTACGGGCTCAACAATTTCAATAATGAGGGAGTACATGGAAGAAATCATACCATTGTCACGTAAATTACTCTAAAATAACGTTACCTTCGTTGTATGCTTTGTATGTTGAGAATAGCTTTCGGTTACCCATCATATGTTAGAATAATGAGTTTAAAGGCGAGATCATCCCATGTAGCGACTTTCGTCTCGGCACATCCCAACCTTGCGGCTAAGTGACCAGGCTTTTGACACCCCACAGAGACTAGTATCGGGACTCACGGACCTTAGGTTTTAAAAACTCTCAGGTTTCCCGGATATTCATAGCTTATAAAATAGAATAGTCAAAGTGCAAAAGCATATTTGAATTTAACAAAAAGAAATCAATTTATTAATTTAATTTAACTATTTAGTCATTTATGCAATTGTAACCCTCGACCTTTTAGAAGGGTGCAACATCGGTTGTGAGCCGGCAAGATGCAGCAAACTTTTATCAGTCTCGGATCTTTATTCTTAATATGGGCTTTCTTTAGAAGACTACCACATCGGTTGTGAGCCGGCAAGAGGTAGTAAACTTTTATCAACCCACAGCTTTCATTATTATATTTGTTTTTTTTTATCATTTTATCATTTTTTTTCATTATTAGAAGACTTCTTTTTGAAAAATTCAAGTATAAATTTGAACTAAGACTAAAATTTTTGCTATATATTACATAAAAAATTGTTGATTTAAGTTTAATCTCCAAAAACAGCACGTATATTAATCCGGTTAAGAGCTTATAGGAGAAAAAGCAACAAGTTACATACATGAGCTCTTAAGATTTCCAACTAATCCTTGTTTAGCATCCTACTCATACTTAACTCTATCATTTTTCGTTCTTCGCGAAAATCTCGAATGCTTAGCCTAAAAGTTAAGAAACAAGCTAGAGCTCAACACGCTCGATTGGGTCAAAATTTACTCTTATTCTACCCAGCAAGAAAGTCAAAATTGTGACAAAAACACTTATTTTATTTTTGAAAATTTTAAATTTTTTCATATTTTTTGAAATTTTGGTGGGAAAACGGGGTACGTGAGAACAACGGCAAAAAGTAGGTAAGATCATATCGAAGATATACTACCCCATACTAAAATCAAACATTGTCCTCAATGTTTCCTAGCCTAAGACTTAAAAACCCCATATTAGAACTCAAAAAGTCTAATGCATAACTCAAACATAAAGAAAGTATCACAAAAATCTTTAGCCGTTTATTAAGTGTGCTAAAAGATAAATGTTAGTCGATAATAATCTTTAGGATATAGGATTTCCCAAACTAATGGCAAGCAAAGGCTGGGAAGCTCGAGTAGACCGGGACAAAACACCAAACACGAGAGTCTTCAGAAAAGTTGGGTCTATTCTGCAAACAATCACAAGTACAAACAACAAATACAAAGAACGGAAGAGTACAAGCCTCCTCACAACACATTAGAAGCTAGAAAGAAAAATAGAAAATGGATAAGCATGGGGTGCCTCCCA
>BQNB010126190.1:0-19640 GCA_026074375.1 Tanacetum coccineum
TGTAAAAACTAATGATGGCTTGACAATCTGTTCTTAGAGTTAATTCTTGTTTGTCAAGGTAGTAAATCTTTAATTTCTCCAAGGTGTTAATGCATGCATTGATTTCGGCATCAATTGTAGATTGAGTTGTTGAGAATTTGCCCATCCTTCCATGCAGCTCTTTACTATTGATGCTGAAATCAATGCATGCATTAACACTTTGGAGAAATTGAAGATTTACTACCTTGACAAACAAGAAGTAACTCTAAGAACAGATTGTCAAGCCATAATTAGTTTTTATAACAAAACTAATAGCAATAAATCCTCTAGGGTTAGATGGATCAAGTTTGCAGATGCACTCACAGGAACAGGCGTCAAAATTAACATATAACACATAGAAGGAAAACATAACACCCTTGCTGATTCTCTTTCAAGACTTGTTAACCTTTGTTTTGCAGAATACATAGAAGAAATGAAGGAATTAACAACAGCAGCTCTTTACTTAGTGGAGGGAGTTCTACAGTCCCCCAATGCCTTTCAGAAGAATATGAAGATTACCTGCGAAGAAGTCATGAAGATTTCCAACCACTTCCTAGAATCTTCACAAAAACTATCTTCACACATGAAGAACCAGGAGCACTATACAAACAGTACCAGCTCAAGGCCAACCAAACCTCAATCAGAATGGATAAATCTGATGCATGGAGATCAGTCGCTCAAGACCTTGAACTTTCAGCATCAAAAGAAGCAGTTAAAGCCATGCGAAACCTATAAGCAATCATACAATGCAAAGCTCAAATATGCTTTGGACAATCAACCAAAGATAACCACTGGCCAGATCAGAGAGAAGATGTTCGAGTTCAAAACAAAGAAGCCAGAAGAATCCTCATCGAACTGGAAGCCCTGGCACAAAGATTGGAACACAATAACATCTAACCACTCAGAAGAATACACAATCAACGACAACGGCAAATACCGCTACAACATGAAAGGATTTCTAGAAGATGACGAAAGCAGTGACGATTCAATTTTAATTGTGGACTCAGGATGGGATGATTATTGTCTATAAGCGTTAAAATTGAATCGTCCCATTCCACTTTGTCCAGAAGCTCGAAAGGCCCGCATGTAACAAAAGTCCACAAAAGATAAAAAAGATAAAAAGAAGTCGGCCCCACCACTTATGTTTAATTATTGTGAATTATTGTATTAAATAATGGCTCAGAATATTCCCTGGAATATGCCATGGTTTATTCCCTAGAATATGCCAGATGCCAAAGCATATGCTTTATGCTAAAAGCATATGCTTAGTTTATTCTCTTTCACTTAGCCTATAAAAGGCAGTTGTAATCGTTTGTAAATATCATCGAAAACCACCACCACTACTACTACCACCACCCTTGTAACATCAAGCTTCCGCAGTATTTTAATATAAAGGTGTGTTAAGTAATACTTGTACTTTAAAGTTTTAGTTTTTGAGCTTTAATACAAGATAAAAATTCCTGGCAACGTAATTTTCATCTTGGTATCAGAGCTTTGAATCAAAACGTTCTTAGCTCTATGGAAGGCTAAACCCTTCAGGTATATTCAGGAAAAGCAGTAAAGGTATTATTTTATCAATAATTCGTATTTCTACGGTAACATTTCTACTAAAAATTTCATAAAACCACTTGTTTTTTATAAAAGACAGCGCAATTGCTTCTTTATAAAAAGTACCGTAAGAGACGGGAAAAGTTTGAAGTTAACCGTTTGGTGAATCTAAAACAAGTTTGTAAATTTATCCTTTGAAGTTTTTAATGTTATGTCCGAGCGCTTTGAGCAAGAAATACAGTATTGGTACGATAATTCACGAACTGTAGATCCTGAATATATCGTTTTTAACGAAACAAGTCCTAAACCTACACCAACCGATTTAGCTAATAATCTAGCTTGTGTTTATAGTCGTTTAAATCTATTTTCTAAGGTAGCACTCAAAAATTATAAAAGTATCTCTGAAAAACAAAAAGAACTTGAGTCTAGAGTCCAAAATTGTCAAGAAAAGCTTGAATCTTGTGAGGAATTACTAAGAAAAACACAGAGTGAAACCAGAAAAAGCCTTCAACAGATCTCAACTGAGATCCAACAGTCCAAACCACTCACTAAAAGAGAAGTCTTGAACCTTGTTCAAGAAATAGCTGAGCAACCAAAGTTAGTCGAAAAAGAAGCCCTTAGACTAACAGAAGATCTTAATCAGAAGATCCAGAAGGTTGAACACCTTCTTCACGAAGTTAAGAAGCTCATCACCGGATGAGTCTTGCCAATCAAAAGGCAACAACTGAATATCAAGCCTGGCCAAAAGACTTGATAGTTTCTCCATTAGTGGAAAACTCCCGGCAAAAAGAATAAACGGAAAAATACACGTCTTTGAAGATCCTAATAAAATCTTTAAAGAACTGTTTGAAAAAAAAGTCAAAGAAATGACTTCTAGAAGACCAAGCATCCTCAACAGAAGTTCTACACAAACACAAACAGAACTGCCAACAGATGTCAAGAAGAAACAAAATCGCAGGCTACCGCTAAAAGGCCAAAATAGGCATCAAGTGAGCTAGACAACAAAGAAGAGTGTTTGAAAGGAAAAATTACAAACGAACTCTTTGAAAACAGCTTGAAGACCAAGAGAGACAGCTTGAAATATCAAGAGAAAGGCGAGCAAATCTTGTTCCCGCAGAAGTACTCTATTCAAACAATAGAAGTACAGCAAGACACAGAGTATATGAACATTACTCTGAGCAAAGAATTTTGTGTATTGGTGAAAATCAAATAAATCTTCGATTATGCAATGAAGAGTCTTATGAAAGCCTGAGTGGTCATTTCCTATATCTTGTTTGTTGTACTTGAAGTAGCACCCCAATATTACTATTCCGCTGCTACCTGATTTTGGGGGTTGTTACAGTAGTCCTCCGAGACACTAGATGGGAAGATAGCCGAAAAATTATTGCAACCATGGAAGTAGACCTCTCGGCAGGAACGCAGTTAGTCTATACATTCCCTGATATGATTCTAAGTGTCAATGACTTCCACAATCATGTAGAAGTTGCTATACAGACTCATGGGTATGATACTTGGCAAGGTGGTAAAAGTAACTTACTGATAACAATGGCCTTAACAGGCAGGTTATCAAATACCAGTTATATGGGATTCTAATATAGCGTGGAAAATGTTGTGGATCACCTCACCACAACTGGCATCACAGCAATTCCTGGTGAAAGAAGGAGTATAGAAGAGTTAGAAGGAATGAGCTGGCATCTAAAGCCACCTGAGCAAACTTCAGTACGTGTCCCATCAAGGGTTGCAGTAAATGAAAGGCTAAATAGATCGGTAAGTCTCCGATTTGAAAGATACCGACAAACACCTCAACCACCAAGATACTCAGTTGATCAGCATGACCGAGAAGTTATAAGAAATGATAACTTGGATGAAGACGAAAAACACTTCATAGGAATCTGCTTACAAACTCATCAAGAAGAACATATCTCTTATGACGTATGTTTCTGTGAATGTTGCTTAAATGAAGCAAGAATCCTAGAAGAAGAACCATTAAATAAAGTTAAGCGATCTAATAAACCAAAACAATCAAGGCAAAGGTCATGGGAAAGATGGTCAACACTTGGGGAACCATCTGGAAAGTGGGATTATTATGTCAAGTATGATGCACCACTAGACACAACCCCAATAGAAGTAATTGCAGCAACTGGTTGGGGAGATGAATTCTCTAACGATGAAGTTATCCCAGGCTAGGTAACTATTTTAGAAGAAAGAAGTGATTGTGATGATGATGAACGAAGTGGCGGAGAGGTTCTTGTCATACAAGAAAGACTTGCACAAAATCAACAAGAATTTCTTAATGAATACCTACCACAATGGGACGAACAACTCGCCATACAAAAGAAAGAATTAGAGTCAGAATGGGAAAACCCATTCGCAGCGAAGCGTGGTGAGAACCATACAATTCTTCATCTTTCTAAAGAAGAAGAAAATGATGATTTGCCATACCCAAAGTTTCAAAACAAGTGGCAGCACAAATCATCAAGAAACATGAAGAACATGCATTCCCATCCACCTCACAAGAAGAATCAATCCAAAACTATCAACCCCCACATGATTCAATCATGGGGCTATCAGTCTACCCACCGGCACAACAGAATCCACAATCATTCTATAGGCCAGACTATCAGTTTGGTTATCCTCAAAGAAAAAGTAAAATATTCAGTGGAGGATATGGTGAGTATTACAACTCACATTGGACTCTACCACCGGCATGGACATAATCCAGAGTAATGCTCGTATTACCAGCAGACCCAGGCCTATGGTCAGAAGTGATATCCAAATGGGAGTCTATTACAATCAATAGACTTAATAATCAAACAAATAGGAAAGGACTATGTTGTAATAAGTACAAACTCTTAATTGCTTCCTAGTCCCTCTTTCCTTACTATAAAAGGAGGGCTAAGAAATGGTTAAGGGTGGTGATTTCTCTTTTTTGAATCTAATATTTCTTTCTTTCTCTCTCTCCTCTCCTCCTCATGAACGTTCCATCTCTCTCTCTACTCTCTCTCTAAAACTTTCTAGTTTAGTATTTTGTATGATAATTTATATTGTATCAATTGGTATCAATAGCCATGGATGATTTGAAGTGCTTTTCAAGAAGAAAGTTATAAAATTTGAAGACTTTGAAGAACTTGAAGATTATGAAGACCGTGAAGACTAAAAAGACAAGTTCTTAAAGACAAAGCCTTCAAATTTAAAGAAAGTTGTAATTTTTAGAGATTTCAAAAAATAAAGTCTTGATCTTTTGCAATTAACTTTGCAAAAGTCACTTAAAAACGTGATCTACACGTTAATTTGAAGACTTTTTGTGGTTTTCATGCATAAAGTTTCGAACTTTTGCATAAAGTTGCAAACTTTAGTGGTTTTCTTGGAAAAAGATTCATTCTTCAAGCTAAAAACATCATNCACAAGCTCTGATACCACTTGTAGGATCTCTTTGCTTAATGGATCTTAACCTTTAGCTTGTAAAGGGTTTGTTGCCTTAGATAAATCTAAAGTAACAATGATGAAACAATGATTAACCACTATTGATTACGCGGAATTTAATCAACAATGTAAAGAAGAATATAACCAAAACACTTTTATATTGAACTTTGAATCTGCCTAAGTTACAGATTACAAACTATGATTTGCTAATCGATCTCTATGATCTTCTGTAGAACTATGTCTACTGACTATGCCTCTGGTTCCTTTTATAAACTAAGGAAACCCTAATGGGCTTTACAAAACGCGTATAAAGATAATGCATATATTTTCCTAAGATATCTCATGCATATCTTTAACTTTAACTAATTTCTGCGTAAGCAGACTTAACTATTACACAAACAGTATTAACTATTTAATACTACAAGTACTAACTATGATAAAACTTCTACCAATACTAACTATTACACTAGCAGAATTAACTACAATATTAACAGAATTAAGTCTGTTATACAAAATTCCTAACATAAACTCTATGGATTCACTCAACATTGTTGTTGACGTTTTAGCATGTTTATCTCAGGTATATGCTTGTGCTTGCTTGGATGGAAATGAAGTGCGGATATCAAGATTAAAGGCTCTGTGAATAATCATATTCGATAAAACCATTTTTGGGTTCGAGTCGTATTATGACACAATGGATTTTGTTTTAAATTGTTATGGGGACCTGTGCAACTCTGATATTTTTAATCGAATGTGATACTTTATTTTAAAACGTCTTAATAAAAGTCGTTTTCTATGACTTATGCAGTTGGACTGTGAAGTAGCACCCCAAAGTGGTATTCCGCTGCGTTGTTGTAAATTTGGGGGTGTTACAAATTGGTATCAGAGCACGAGTCATAGCGAACTAGGTCGTTTTTCAAAACCTAGATTATGACTGTTTTCGAAAAATTTTACGAATCCTTCATCGAAGTCCGATATCCGTGCACGCATCCTTCCTGATTCCTTATGTGCTTTATGCCTTTGATTGTATACTATGTACTTAGACAAGTGGGTCACACTTCGTATAAATAATAATAATTATTATATATATATATATATATATATATATATACGGCAATACTAATATAAGTAACATCTTTCTTTCTTTGTAGAGTCATGGATGTACCACCGTCACCAGATCGTGTGTTTGATTTTCCTATGGCCGAGCCAGAGCCGCATCCCACATATGATTTCTTTGCCGCTGAGCCGATACCAGGACTCGCTGAGGCACCCGGTAACATGAACGGGTGGATCGAGGAGGACGTGCCACTTTTAGGCGAGATGGGAGAACCCATGGAGATGGCAGATGGTACTGAGGAGGCCGAGTTGGACTTACTCTTTGGTGACGATACTGATGATGATGAGGACGAGGGTGACTGGGAGAATGATGACGAGTGGTTGATGGCCCTAGTGACGCCCCCGAGGGCTACTGTGACTCTTTCGAGTACCTACGAGGTTGGAGGACCATCTTCTACCACACCCAAGACATTATTCCCCGCAGGACAACCATTCCCCGGCATGACACATGGGACTTCTGTGCCACCTTCAGTGATTGATGACTTGTGTGTGAGGATGGGTAACTTAGAGTACGGACATGGAACTTTGGTAAAGAAGATGGGGACAGTGAGTGATGCTAAGGTAGCTGACGGCATTTCCATTAGGGAGATTTGGCCGAGAGTGACTACCGTTGAGGGACAGGTGCAGGTTATGGTATCGCAGGCAGTGTAGGTGGTGAGCAGGTTGGAGGAGATAAAGACTAGAGTTCAGCAGGTAGAGAGTAGAGTGGACACTCATCCGAGTAATCATATGGCAGTGCAGGGACAGGAGGTGATCGTTAGATTGAGCCAGCAGGTACAGACATTGTAGACCTCGTTGCATGGAGCTGAGTTGCAAAACCAGCAGCTGCAGACTAGATTGGCTGAGATGGAGAGTCGTGAGAGTACCTTGATGTCATACATGCTATGGATGGAGGAGCGCCTTGCAGTTTTGGAGAAGAAGCTTCCAGAATCGCCGCCAGGACCTCAGTAGTCCTGTTGTTTGTTCATTTATGATTCAGTCAGTTGATTAGGACCATTTTGTATAGTTTCACCAAACTGCTAGTGCCAGTTAGTGAGATCGTGCTGCTAGGTGTATTTTGTTCTCCTGTAAACACCGCAGCCTTCTTAGAAACTATTGGGTTGGATGTATTGAAACATGAAAACCACGGATGTATCTTTTTAGGTTTCAGATGTATTTTGGGGTGTATAGGTATTGCCCCTGGTATTGTATGGAAACTATGGTTGTTCTTGTTTAAGAACTTTTGTGATTGTACTTGTTGTTCCATTGTGATGCATATAGGTCGTTGTTACCTCCAGACATTTGTTGTATTTCTGGAGTAGTTTGACTCTGAGTTTTAAGCGGTTTCCGCTAGCGAGTTTTTCGCATGTGTATCTCATTTGATTATTTTTGTCTTGATTCAGTGCTTCTTGTACTTGCTATGATTCGTAGTACCGAACCTCCTTAAGACCATTTTATAACCTGATGATTTCAAACCATAAACTATTATGACAGTTAAATATCTATATATTATTAAATAGATGTCGCGGTGCGAATTGGGTCGATTTTGTCATATAAACCGTTTTACAAAATAAAATAAAATATAAAATGTTTTACATATAATAAAATAAAATACAAAATTGTGTTGATTTTTACAATGAAACAAAACAAAATATATTTACATAAATTGAACCCTTTGTATATATATTATGTGTCTGCATTATTGGGACATTTTTCAAAACATAAATAAATAATCTCTTTTACTGTGTCAAATGATTTCCTTTCTTTCCAAGAATAACTTTGAGTGTATGGTTCGTAATAAATTTTGACGAGGACGGACATGTCGTCGTTTGGTCCTCAATTAGGCATAGCCTGGCCAACTATGCATAATTCAGGAAAAAACACGTTATGTCGGATTAATCGTCACTAAAAAACATTTGGTTTTGGATAAATGTTTGAGTGGGACTTTTCGAAGGGAAAAGTGTTCTTACCCCAAACTGTGGATCTCTATGCAAGTAATCCTACCCGACTCGACTACATAGAAGAGTCTCGTGCTTGTTTCCGTGAATTGAACTCCTCTTTTCATTTCCTTACTATATTCCTTGAAATCCTTCTTTGGTGGTGATTGACTTAGAAAGTCATTGTGACCGAATCATTCCAGAAAGAAAATTTCCGTACGAATGACGCATGAAATAGTTTCGATTGGTAATGGAACACCAAGAAACCTGGTACCGACACTGAGAAGGGATCTTTTTGAGGTCAGAATATTGCCAAAATGGATGAAAATCCGAGTTTGAATAGCTCCAAGGCTAGCGAAGAAGATTTCTCCTACACCAAATATGTATTACATTTTCTTTTCTTCTTTCCCTTTGATATGTCAATCAGTTTCTGTGTTTGATCATCAAGGATTGGTGAAGAGTCCTTCACGATGCCTGACCTACGGTTGGGCGTAGTGATTCTTACCCCTCGATTGAAAGGACCTATGTCACGTGGAGCCAATTGAAGGATTGAAACCCTAATGGAGCCCAATGGTGACGTCTGTCACCATTTCCGAGGGGGACGATCGGTATATGAGCGACAATGGAGTTCGTCGTCATCGTAAACTCGGGTCACGAGTCCAAGATGCTCGGCTCATCTCTATTGGTCTTTCATGATTTATCGCGGGGTACCGTAGTTGAAATTATGTTGAATTATGTGTGGATCATACTACTTTGTTTAAATGTGGGCGTTAATGTCGCCACTTGTGTGGATGTTTGATGAGCAATGTGATTTGGATCAGCTAAGACACCACCCCTTAGTTTTTGGTCGATCGCAAAAAAACGTCAAGACGTTGTCGAGTGGTCGTATGTGATTGCGAGCTCGAGGTGTCATTATTGAATGACCGTGTTTTGGTGCTCGCAAAATAAGTCAAGACGTTTTGTGGACTCTCGAGTGGTTGTACATGGTTAGCAAGCTCGAGAGGTCCCCACGATTTGACCGCCAATCGCGGTGACAGAGCCGCGCTTATGATGATTGCGGCATCGGAAGAATTTTCATGATAAACATGAAAATCGTGCCATTTGGATAAATGAACAAAGCAATGCCATTTTGCTTGGTTGTGACTTGAGCAATAAGCAAGATGGGCAAGAAAGTTGGCTAAGAGGTAAAGGAGGTTCGAGATTATGTGGCTTTACTATTTTATCATGCGTGGACTTATGTGATTAAGTTTGCTTATTAATAAATGCCTTGTTTCGATAATGCCCATAGTGCTATTCGATGGAGTTTATGTATACTCGAATGATTTCCCGCATACGATGCCGAACTCTTTTGAATGAAACCGCTTGCGATATGGCATTCTTGATTACTTGGTGTGATCACCGTTGAATTTTGATTGGTCGTCGCTCTGAAAATTTCTTCAACAAGCCCCGAGTCCACCTTACCGTACCGCATGGGAACGTGTGAATCCGTTCGAGAATGACATCCATCACTTCACTACGAGGGAATTTGGGACGAGTACATCAGTTGGAGCACTGGGACGTTGCTCCCTTAAGGTGAGGTGAATGTAACAACCCGAGATTACGACGTTTGTGATAATCGCGATTCTGTCGTTGATATTATTATTTTAATTCTTATTATTGAGTATGATCGAAAGACGACATCAAAGTTTTTTATTTTATTAATCCAAATAAAAATATTCGTATTTCATTGTAAATAATTAGAGAAATTTTACGACGTATTGAGTCCAAGAATGAATAACCTTATTCAAAAGTGTGAATACTCTGTATTGGGTTCAGACTTGAATACACCGTATTGGATACTGAGAATACTCCATAAAACTTTAATCGCGATACATTGCATATTTTTCTTAGACTCCGACACTTTTCTTATTTTAACCGAACTCACGTTTCTTTTTTTTCGTTATCATGCCTACACGGTACCTTTTTAATGTACAGCATACATTTTTACCTACAATAATTAAACTCTACGAGTAACATTTACAAAAAAAACAAAATTTAAACCCCTCCCCCTACACCTTATAGCCGACGGCTACAATACCACCCCCATACACTTCTCCAAAATTTTGTTTTGTTACTTCCCGATGTGTAATCATTACCCCTCTATTTTATTTTCTAAAAACCCTTTCACCCAACTCATAGTAACACCTTGAGAAAGAAATTGTGCTTCTCCCTCTCCCTTGTCTTGTGGTTCGAACGTCAACATCACACAAACAATAATCTATCAAAAGTTTTTCTACAACCTATAATCCATTTAAACATCAAATACTTGATTATCTAAACCATGAAAGGCTAGCTAGGTTGTTTGTTTTGCCTTCTTCTTTTCTTTGGTGATTCGACGCAAGCAAGCAACCCATACAAACACCTCATTTGATTTTTCCTACTATCAAATAACATTTAGTTAATTGTTTTATGACTATCTAAACCCAAGGAAGTGCCATGCAATAAGTTTGAAGCAAACGTTTTATGACTCGGGTTGTGTTTGGTCACGGCATCAAACGAACCACAAGGAGGAATCCATAACTTTATTTGATCTTGCTTATAATAGCATTGTAACTATTTTTATGAATGATGTTATAATTATCTTTATGTAAAATTTATTTTTCAAGTCATGCATATGATGAAATCCGATGGATCTTGTGTTAGATGAGACGAGAAATGATATTGAATGATTGGAATAGTTTAGATGTTGTGTATATGCTATTTTAGATATGTCTCGGATGGAATTTTGGGTCGAAAATGGATTTTGGCGCATTTTGTAACGTGGATTTGAGCAAAAAATTGGGCACAGAATTCGAGGTCCAAGATTTTGATTTGGAAAATAAGATAGAGTTTATTTTTACGCTCGTTTCGGTATAAAACGGAGCTTATAACTCCTCGTAACAAAGATTTTAGAGTGAAATCAAGATATACACTTTAACTAGAAAAATAAAGTCACTAGTGGAAATAATAAAAGCTGGCAGAAATTTAAGCGAGCGTTTTGAGCACTTTCGAGCCCGTTTTAGCTTTCTGGCGAAACACGAAAGATGTCTGAAATAACGTTTCGCTTTTGGTGTGTAAATTTCAGAACTTAACGAGTAAAAACGAATAACTTAGACTAAATCGATGAATAGAAAATAAATATATACTATAATAAAAGTGCAGATTTAAAAAAAGGGTAAAACGGTCATTTTCTGGCTCGTTTCGGCCTTCGGCCGAAACTGAAAACTTGTTCGAAATATAGTTGTACGTGTCTTGTAGAAAATTCTAAGGTTGTAAATAATTTATGTCGAGTCAAGAGTAAAGTCAACGAGTAAGAAAGTTTAATACAAAAGTCAAGGTAAAAGTCAAACGAGGATTTAAAGGTGTCGTGTAGATGACGTAAACGTTGTTCGGATTTATAAAAATAATAACCAATATTATTTCAAGGTTAGCATTATTTTAGAAACCATCGGTCATTTCTAAAAACGGCAAGTTTAAAGATAGCAACTTTTCGTATATAAAGATGAAACGTGACGTCGGGGATGTAATTAAGTAGTTAGGCATTGGTGTGTTAGAAATTGGTGAAATAAGTAAATATTTATACTAAAGTATTTGGATAACTGGGCTTTCCAAAAATAGTAACTTTATAAAAATAGAAAATTTTCGAAAATAGAAAGCTTTCAAAAAGGTGACGTAGCTTATTTACGAAAGAATGGTTGTTCCTAAGATATATTAACCGATAAGAATTAGGATGAGCAAGTGGATTTCTCATCACATGCATACTTACATAAATTTCTACTATGAATGTATATTATACAATAGTATATATATATTAATATATATATAGTATAAATATAATTATATTAAATATAATATATATATTATAAATATATAATATATATATAAATATGATATAAACTACCTAGTAAACCCCGTATAAATCACGGTGGCTATAAAAAGTAAAAAAAAACAAAGTTCAAACACTTAAATTTATTTAAATTTAATTCTCAAACGTTTAGCGGAAAATTTCGAAAGACCAAGTAATAGTTTATTTAACCGCTATCGTTTTAAGATTCATGCTTGCCAATTGGAGATAAAAAGCCAAGTAATATTTATTTAAGATAATTTTTTTAACAGATTAACACAAGTATTACAAACGTCAAACAAACTGGACTAGAAAAGAAATAGATCGACCCGCCAGTTTTAACAATAATAAATAAATATGAATGAAAATCAAGTCACAATGAGCAATTTTAGAATAAAGCACAGTAATCAAATTTATAAATTAGAGCAGAGCAACTTACTTTTATAATCACAGAGCGTGAAAGTCACAAAGCATAGATTACCTTCCGGTTCTAGTTTCTTGCTGACCTGGAACAATTGATTCTTCTGGAAAGATTGTGCCTGAAGCGATAATTACATAATTAGTTCATGCATAATTTTTCAATGTTGTACATTCATTATAATGAATGTGTGATACCTCATATGTATCATATGTATGAATTCATAATGGTAACCTTGCATAATATTTTATTTATATTAATTGTGGGTCAAAAGTTAAACAATCTCAATTAAGTGACATAGAGAAATATAAGTTGTTAGATATAGTCATAGGAAAGAACAATAGAGAGTAAATATTATAGATATTTATAATGTGTGTACAACATTAAAAATTTATAAATCAACATTGTGAAAGACTAAATGTTTCCCTCATACAACGACAACCATCATAAGCATTATAGCAAACTACTTGTTAGGCAGCTTTTAAGATGAACATAATCCTGTAATAAGTAATAACCCCGTAAAAACCTGAATTATGCAGAAATTAAAACCCCCAACTAAAGAACAAAGTTCACCAAATCTAAATAACCAACTCTAAATAATTAAAATATCACCATGATCAGTTAAAAGAGTAGTCTTTTCTTACTAATTATGAAAAAGCCACAAAAGCACAAAACTAATAAAATGATTAAAAATCCATTAATTCGTTTTGAAAGTTGGAACAGACAACCAAGATTACCATATTTGACTATCAATTGACATACACATTCAAAATATTAGTCGATATTCAACCACAAAACAAACCCGGTTTTCTTTTGATTCACTAGTTTTTACACTTGCATATGATTTTTATGAGATCGAAATCATAACCTATTTTAACAGAACAACCGAAAAAAGTTATAATATATCTTTTTTTAAATCTAAATAATTTCCTAACATAACATGATTTAGTGTATCGATAACTTATGTTTACCAAATATAAGGAGTAAATCCATATTAGGAAGTTATTATTTTACATATAGGAGTTGATAAGTGTATAAATCGATTTATGTTTTATATGTATATCTTTTTTTAGATCTAAATAATTTCCTAAAATAACATGATTTAGTGTATTGATAATTTATGTTTACCAAATATAAGGAGTAAATATATATTAGGAATTGATAACTTATATATTATTATCCACAAACATACAATTATTATTAAAAATTTAGGAAACATGTATTCAATAAATATATATTAGGAAGTTATTATTTTACATACAGTTGATAAGTGTATAAATATATTTATGTTTTATATGTATATCTTTTTTTAGATTTAAATAATTTCCTAACATAACATGATATAGTGTACTGTTAACTTATGTTTACCAAATTTGATAAGTGTATAAATCGATTTATGTTTTATATGTATATCTTTTTTTAAATCTAAATAATTTCCTAACATAACATGATTTAGTGTATTGATAACTTATGTTTACCAAATATAAGGAGTAAATCCATATTAGGAAATTATTATTTTACTTATAGGAGTTATAAGTGTATAAATCGATTTATGTTTTATATGTTTATCTTTTTTTAGATCTAAATAATTTCCTAAAATAACATGATTTAGTGTATTGATAATTTATGTTTACCAAATATAAGGAGTAAATATATATTAGGAATTGATAACGTATATATTATTATCCACAAACATACGATTATTATTAAAAATTTAAGAAACGTGTATTCAATAAATATATATTAGGAAGTTATTATTTTACAAACAGGAGTTTGATAAGTGTATAAATCGATTTATGTTTTATATGTATGAGAGAAAAGTTCATTTGCATACCAGTTTCTCCTCACATACCAAGGGACAAATCTCCACCATCCATTTGAGTTTGATCTAATGGTGAGGATTAATCTAAGATTTAACTTTATTTAATGGATAAGATTAAACCTTAAAAAACATCCATCACCCCTTCTTACCTTTGTGTTTTTTAATTAAAACACATTTTCACCCTTATTTTTAAAAATCACATACCGCAAAAACCGTAAAACGTTAAGATTTATAAATTACACCATCGTGACGAGCATTTAATTATCTTTAAATAGATGGGCACTTTCATATACTTTCGACAAACTTTTTTTTTGTTTTTTTGTATTTTTTTTGTTTTTTCTCGTGCAGTATTTTGTTTGATATATCACTTGTGATATTACACTAATCTGTAAGTTAGAACACTTCACATGCTTTCGTAAAACGGGTATAAATATTTGTGTGGAACTCCAACTGATTCATCGTTTTTGGCATTTAAAAGTACATATCCTTAGCTTTCTAACCATTTATCATACATAATTTTTGGACCTCCAAATCAAAATAGTTTATTTATAGAAGTTGATGAATATCGAAGAATTTTATTTTTTATCATCAAACCCGCTTGAAGTATCACATGTGATATAACATATTTGTACGTTCGAACACTCAACATGATGTCATGAAATGAGCATAAGTATTTGTGTAAAACATTAAATGATTGATCATGTTTGACATAAAAATAAACATCTTTACCATTCTAACCATATATCAAACATAATTTGTGAAAATTAAATTAAAACACTATAAAAACTATGTTTTAACCCTTTTAATCCTACTAACAGTATAATATCACAAGTGATAAATAACATTGATTACATGTTAAGATTTTCAAAAATAATCACAATTAGTGTCACATTATATTGCTTTATCACATGTGATATTAATTATATGTGAAATACCATAACTAATGTCACATTATATTACTTTATCACATGAGATTTTATTATATATTTATTTATCACCGGTGATACTACAATGTCAGGGGTAATAATTGTTAAGCTACGAGTGAATCTTAGTTTATAAAGGTATTGGTATAGGTTTTAGTGGTTAGGGTTTTAGGGGTTTTGGTATATAGTTTAGTGGTTAGGGGTTTAAGGTTTAGGGTATAAATTTTAAAGTTTATGTATATATATCACTTGTGATATTACACCTAGTGGTTAGAGGTTTAGGTTTTTGGTATAGGGTAGTCGTCAGGGGTTTAGTGTTTTTGGTATAGATTTTAAAGTTTATGTATATACCACTTGTGATATTATACCTAGTGTTTATGGATTTAGGGTTTTTGCATAGGGTTTAGTGGTTAGGGGTTTAGGGTTTAGGTATAAGGATTAGTGGTTAGGGAGGAGGGTTGAAGGTTTTTGGCACATGGTTTAGTGGTTAGGGGTTTAGGGTTTTGGTATATGGTTTAGTGGTTAGGTGTTTAGGGTTTATGGTATAGGGTTTAGTGGTTAAGGGTTTAGGTTTTGGGTATAAAATTTAGTGGTTAGGGGTTTAGGGTTTTTAGTATAGGTTTTAAAGTTTATATATATATCACTTGTGATATTATACATAGTGATTGGGGTTTAGGGGTTTTTGGTATAAGGTTTAGTGATTATGGGTTTAGGGTTTTTGGTATATGGTTTAGTGGTTAGGGGTTTAGGTAATTTGGTATAGATTTAAAAGTTTATGTATATACACTTGTGATATTATAACCTAGTAATTAAGGTTTTAAGAGTATTGGTAAGAGGTGTTTTAGTGGATAAGGTTTAGTTCTGGGTATAATTGTTAAAGTTTATGTGTAGTAATATCACTGTGATATTATATCAAAGTTAGGGGTTTTAACGTTTTGGTATATGGTTTAGGAGGTTAGAGGTTAAAGGGTTTGTTGGTATAGATTTTTATAGTTATGTTTATATCACTTGATGATATTATACCTAGTGTTAGGGGTTAGTTATAGTTATTGAAGACTTATGAATATATATAATACTTGTGATAATATACCTAGTGGTTAGGGGTTTAAGGTTTTTAGTGTCAGGTTTAGTGGTTAGGGGTTTAAGGTTTTTGGTATATATTCTAAAGTTTCTGTATATATCATTTGCGATATTATACCTTGTAGTTAGTGATTTAAGGTTTTTGCTATAGGTTTAGTGGTTAAGGGTTTAGAGTTTCTGGCATATATTTTAAAGTTTAATGTATATATCACTTGTGATATTATACTAGTATGGTTTCAGGGTTTTGGTATACTGGTTTAGTAGTTAGGGGTTTAGGATTTTTTGAAAGTGTTTTAGTGGTTAGGGAGGGGGTGTTCGTTTTTTGTTATAAGGTTAGCGGTTAGTGGTTTAGATATTTTGGTATAAAAGTTATATGTATACGGTTTAGGGTTTTTTTGGTAAAAGGGTTGGTGGTATAGGGTTTATGTTTTTGGATAGGATTAAAAGTTTATAGTTTATAACACTTGTATATTATACCTAGTGTTAGAGGTTTAGGTTTTTGCTAACAGGTATAAAGGGTTTCTGTATAAGATATATTTAAACTTTATTGATAGCCACTTGTTGATATTATACCTAGTAGTTAGTGGTTTTTAGCGTTTTGGTATAGGTTTAGAGGTTAGTAGGGTTTAAGTTTTTCGCATATATTTTAAAATGTTATGAGTATATATCATTTGAGATATATACTTAGTGGTAAGGGGTTTTTAGGATTTTTAGTATAAGGGTTAATGTATATAAAGGTTTAGGATTTTTGGTATAGATTTTATAACATATATGTATATATCACTTGTGATATATCCAGATAGATAGAGGGTTAAGGGGTTTTGGGTATATGGATAGTTGTTAGGTGGTTAGAGTTTTTGTTAAAGATTTTAAGGAATTTATGTATAATTACCGACTTGAGATATTATAACCTAGTGGTTTATGGTTAGGGTTTTTGGTATAGGGTTTAGTGTAAGAGGTTTAATGTTAGGGTTTAAAGGTTTTGGTTATAATATCAAGATAGATAACAATATAAACGGAAGAAACCATCCTAAAACGGACCAAAACGTGTGAAAACGGACCGAAAATAGACAAAAATGCGCGAAAACAGACAAAAACCCCCAAAAAAAACCAAAAAAAAAAACGTAAAAAAAAACAAAAAAAAAAAAAAACCAGACTGAAACATTATAAAACGGATGATACGACTGAAACGACCGAAAAACGGATGAAAAACATATGAAAACGAACTAAGAAAAAGGCCGATAACGGCAAAACAAAAAAAAACGTGCGAAAACGAATGAAAACGTGCGAGAACAGACGAAAACGTACAAAAACAGACGAAAACATGCGAAATCGTAAGAAAACATGCGAAATTAGACGAAAGCGTGCGAAAAGGGCGAAAGCGTAAGAAATCGGGCGAAAGCAAACGAAAACGAGATAGCGTGCGAAAGCTGACGAAAACGCGCGAGAGCTTGCGAAAACGCGCGAGAGCTGGCATAAACACGCTAGAGTTGGCGAAAACACGCGAGAGCTGGCGAAAACGTGCGTGAGTTGACGAAAACGTGCGAGAGCTGACGAAAACGCGGGAAAGCTGACGAAAACACGGGAAAGCCTACGAAAATGCGCGAATGCGGACGAAAGCGTGCGAAAACATAAGAAAACGTGCGAAAACGTTAGAAAACGTGCGAAAACGGACGAAAACGTGCGAAATCGGACGAAAACGTGCGAAATCAGACGAAAACGTATGGAAATGTAAAAAACGTGCGAAAACGTTAGAAAATGTCCAAAAAACGTAAAAAACAGACAATAACGTAAAAAACGGAGGAAACGTAAAAATAGATGAAAAATGAAAAAAAGTCGAAAACGTAAAATAACTGACGAAAACGTTAAAAAACGGATGAAAACGTAGAAAACGGACGAAAACGTAAAAAACAAACAAAAACGTAAAATAACTGACGAAAACGTTAAAAAATGGACGAAAACATAAAAAAACAAACGAAAACGAAAAAAAGGCGAAAACGTAAAAAAACACACGAAAACATAAAAAAACGGACGAAAATGTAAAAAATTAGACGAACACGTAAAAAACTGATGAAAACGTAAAAAACTGACGAAAACGTAAAAAAACGGACGAAACGTAAAAAAACTGACAAAAACGTAAAAAACTGACAAAAACGTAAAAAAACGGATGAAACGTAAAAAAAGACGAAAACGTGAAATAACTGACGAAAACGTTAAAAAACGGACGAAAACGTAAAAAAACTGGCGAAGACGTAAAATAACGGATGAAACGTAAAAAAACAGACGAAAACGTAAAATAACTGACGAAAACGTAAAAAAACGAACGAAAACGTAAAAAAACAGACGAAAACGTAAAATAACTGACGAAAACGTTAAAAAACGGACGAAAATGTAAAAAAATGGACGAAAACGTAAAAAAAAGACGAAAACGTAAAAAACAGCCGAAAACGTAAAAAAACAGACGAAAACATAAAAAAATGGACGAAAATGTAAAAAATTAGACGAACACGTAAAAAACTGACGAAAACGTAAAAAACTGTCAAAAAACGTAAAAAACGGATGAAACGTAAAAAAAAGACGAAAACGTGAAATAACTGACGAAAACGTTAAAAAAACGGACGAAAACGTAAAAAACACTGGCGAAGACGTAAAATAACGGATGAAACGTAAAAAAACAGACGAAAACGTAAAAAAAAGACGAAAACGTAAAATAACTGACGAAAACGTTAAAAAACGGACAAAAATGTAAAAAAATGGACGAAAACGTAAAAAAAGACGAAAACGTAAAAAACAGCCGAAAACGTAAAAAAAACAGACGAAAACATAAAAAAATGGACGAAAATGTAAAAAATTAGACGAACACGTAAAAAACTGACGAAAACGTAAAAAAACGGATGAAACGTATAAAAAAGACGAAAACGTTAAAAAATGAACGAAAACGTAAAAAAACTGACGAAAACGTAAAATAACTGACGAAAACGTTAAAAAACGGACGAAAACGTAAAAAACGGCCGAAAACGTATAAAAACGTAAAAAACGTAAAGAAACGTAAAAATACTGAACAAAAAACAATTTCAAAAAAAAATCAATAATAATGCAATTGTTGGGCAGATTTGCCAACACTACAAATAATGAGGGAGTGGTAGTGTGAGTTTTAGTAAATTTACACTTTTGGTCCCTCCATGTTTTTTTTAATCTTAAATCATGTCTTTTTAATAATGAAATGGATGGTCAAGATTTGTCCCTTAGTATGCAGGAAGAAACTAGTATGCAAAATAACTCACCTCTATACTATAAACAAGGGGAAAAGTGAGTTGAAAGTTGTGAAAAATACAAAACACATAATATAGAAATGGTAATGGGAAAGAAAAAGATCGAGGCGAAGAGTCATCACTATTTTGCGAAAGGTCCATTATTGAAACTTCAACATTTATATATTTATATATAAAATTGTTCATGCATCTTATAAAAAATTGATTCGTACCTACTGTGAATATGGATTCACATTATGTTT